>APFE031638855.1:27094-54489 GCA_000404065.3 Pinus taeda | reverse complement strand
ACAAACCAAGTGTTAACCAGAAAGAAATTTGTTTCAGACTTCTTAAATTTTTCTCTTTTGCACTCTGCAAATGCGCATTGAATTAAATGCGTTAATTCATGACTATGAAGGTCGTGAATTGTGATTTTCTCCTTCTCGAAGAGCCTCTCTAGTGTCATTTTGAAGGTATTACAAATATATGGAGTCAAAAGAATTCTGCCCTTTGGGAGATTTTGTTGGACATGCTGAATTTTTGACTCTAGTTATATCTTTCCATTGCAAGAGAAACTTAAATAAATTGGCTTGTGATCTGATTTTAAGTCCCACAGTTGATCTCCAATAAAAAATTCCTCCATTCTTTCACACAAACCATGAGAACAAATTACATAATCTACTACACTTGATCCATTGTAAGTATTGCAAGTGAAATTACTGGGCTTTTCCCATCTAGTCAAGCCATTACAAATGACTAAATCAAAGGCCCCACATAGAGTAAGCAACTGTTCACCAAAGAGATTGCAACCCTTACCCTCTGAAATTCCTTCCCACCGATGATTACTCTCTTCTGTAAGCCAAATAAGGTCGCAATCTTCTTTACAACAAAGAATGCTAGTTTGCTCACTTGCAGTCCTAGCATTGAAATCACCCACTATAAGGACTTCACCTAGCTGAGAATATGTTGCAATATCCACTTTTAAGGATGCAAATGGATCTTTGTGGTTAAGCCCTCTACCTTTGTGGATTTTTTAAACTGTGGCGCAAAAGGGCATGTTACAATTCTGATGTGGTTTCCATTTTCTGATATTTTAAACCAAATGAATTGCTTATTTGAGTCTTCTTTTTCTAACTGAATGAGACAACCTTCTTTCTCCCTCAATAAAACCATGATATCCCCGTGCTCTTTTCCATTCCCTGCTGCCTTGTTCCACATTGCCATATTCCAGTATCCTTCAAACAAAGGTGTCTTGCACCCTTCATGCTCATGTGTTTCTATGAGGCAAATTATGTCTCTACCTTCTGCAATAGGCCCTAACCCAGGTCCTCGTCTCCATGGGTAACCTCTGCAGTTCCAACAAACTAATATTAAGGAAACTTGGGTATGACTTGATTTCTATTTATTTTGACATGCAAGACTCACATTTGAGTCTTTGTCCTTGCTTTCCCATACTGACCTTGCTTCCTGATTTCCTGTTGAAGATTTTGTTGCTTCCTGATTTCCTATTGAAGAGTTTGTTGCCTCTTCTTTATTACCATCTTGCTGCTCTTGTTGGGCAGTGGATCCCCCCATAATGGATTTTTGGGGTTTAAAGACCAGTTTTGGGTCAATGTGATGTAAATACCCCACAAAATGCGAGCAACGTGAGAGTCTAGGGTAGTCTGCCCTAAAATATTGTAATTTAATATAGAATGTGTCAGCCTACCCATGGTCCGCAGACCATGGGAAGGTATAAATAGAGCGAGGCTCTAAGGATAGAAGTCAATTTTGAGATCTGATCTTAAGGGTTATCGGTTGTTGAATGCGATATTCGCTCTGAGTCTGTAAGTCCGATTAGTGGGTCATAGTAGTAGAAGAGGTTCTGTAGCTGTGTGCGCAGAGGCCTGGTAGAGCCTGCAGCTGTGTGCGTGGACCCCTACAGCTCGATGCGTAGGGCAGAGTTGGGATTGTAACGGGACAAAAGTTAATAAAAGCTAAGTTGATTATGAAATATTATGCATCCATTCGCAGATCTGTATGTTTATGCTTATGTTATATGTTTATGCATATGTTACAGTTTATGATTGCACGCATGTCTGTTTATGTTGAATGATAAATGAAAGTATCGAGCCCTCGTAATTTAATTCAATATCTATAATAATAGTAAGTGCAGTAAAGGGTAAAGATAATTCACGCTCTTCATTTAAGCCGCGTGAAGGTAGTTGCATTGGACGAACAACTGCATGGAAATAGCGCAGCGCGTAGAGCGGGATCGCAAGCCGTCCAAGACCCATCAAGACATCCCAAGGGTGCAGAAACCTAGTTCCAGCACCCTCCCATACTACCTCGGGTGAGACCTCAGTTCATGCTCCACGAACTGTTGCCGAAAGGGCCAGTAGTTTTGGGATTTGTTTGGCTAAATCACTTCTGAACCTGGGTCAGGCCCCATCAAGCCAACAAATGGTTCCATTTCCGGGACCGAGATCTGCCTAAGGGATGTCTGATGTCGGAACAATGGAACCCTACGAAGGAGGAAATTGAAGATTGGTTGGATCAGAAGCTTCATGAGTTCGTAACATAGGAGAACAAGACTCCACAAATATCCGAGAAGAGGTGGCTGGATCGCTCCGTATATACAACAATCCACGAGATCTTCTTCGTGACCTTCTCTTTAGAGCTATATGATTGGATCGTGAGGTTAGCCGACAGCTAGGGAAGGTACAAGCTCGATCAACCGATAGTGTGGAATCCAGAGTTAGTGCGCAGACTAGAGGCATCAGAAGATAAGATCGCACGGGTCGTGGACCTTGGATTGACCAGATAATAGGAGAGTCTATCACCGAGTTCGCGATAGACACAACCATGAGCTATAGTGAAGCAGAACGACGCTTTCTCAAGGGACCACGAGGTAGGTACGTCAAATCCCTGAATACCTAGATTAAGATGCTGTTATGTGAGAAGCGGGTTATGCGAATACATTAATGATTGGAACGATGCAAAGCGGGAAGATCTACAAAGGGATCGAAGGGTTGGGAAACAACCCTTTAATTTCACCACCGCGAGTAAGTGAGGAAGAACGCGCTCGGGCTTCCTCGAGAAGTTCGGTTAGTTTGATAAGGCAACACATTCCGTAGTTATCACCTCCCCTTACACCATCACCCACTTCACCTACCTCACCTCCATCTTCATCCACCCCACCTCCACCAAACCCGTAGTTCAGCATGGCGAGTGCAATCAAGCTACCCGTATTCAGAGGAGTAGGGAACGAGGACCCGGATCAGTTCTGGTTCGTGGTAAGAGAAGTGTGGGAAGCACACGGGGTTGCGGATGACAACATTAAGAAGGCCACGTTGGTGAACATGCTACAGGATCACACGCTCACATGGTATATCAAGCACTCGAATGATCACCCCAATGTAGGAATAGTGGAAATCCAGAATGCGCTGAACGGAAAGTTTAGCCGGTCGAAATCAGAAACATAGTCGATCATCGGAATTAAAGAGATCGCGATGCTTCCAAGTGAGACCGCCTAGGATCTAGATCAGAGACTGAAAAGTACGATCTACGAGGCTAATATGACACTAACGGATGCACAACACTACACGTGGTTTGTGGTGTCTTTGACACCACACCTGGGGATGGCGCTGTGACAGCAGAAGCTCTCAACCCAAGCAGAAGCATTGGAAATGGCGATGAGGTTGCATGAAACACCGATATAGGATCCGAGGTTGGGAGTCCAACAAATCCACGCGCAACTACAAAACCAATGCTTGGAGATGCAGAGTTTGAAGCAGGATAGGGTGCCTCGTCCATAAGCGCGCGAAGAAGTGTGGTGTATAAAATGTAAAGGCCAAGGCCACGATAAGGATCACTGTCTAGTATTCACGAACAACTTGGCAGGAGGGGGACCAATGCCGTTGATACTAGAGGCACAAGCAGGGCCAAGCGCAACACCCACGCTCTGGTGCGCGATCTGTCAGGGGGGAGGAAAGCACACGACGAACAACTGTCACATGTTGCAGAAGTATACACAGACTCCACAACAACTGTTTTGTAATTTCTGTAGATCAGTGGGCCATGATGAGAGAAACTGTCGAAGTTATGAATTGTTGATGGATCGAACACTTGCCTACCAGATGCAGACTGAGGCACGAGGTTAGGATCCAGCTACAATGATAGTGCGTAGTGGATTCCAAGGACGCAGACGAGGATGAGGAGGAATGGGACCCAGAAGAGGGCGCAGACAGTTAATCTGATATAATTGCGGAGGACCTGGGCACTACGCGCGTGACTGTACGAATCCGACTAGAACATGTTGTTCGTATTGTTATCAGTTTGATCATGAAGCGGTAGATTGTCCAACGTTGATCTCATAGATGTGCGAGAAAGGGGTACTACAGCCTAATTTGACTCAGAATCCAAATGATGAGGTTTGAAACACGCGAAGAAGACCCCAACATGAACATGGTGCTCAGGAGCGGCGCGACCACAGGGGAAGATAAGGGAAAGCAGCCCGAAGAAGATACATGGGTTCGTAAGGCTCCTACGAAGGAACCTGAGTTTGACTTGGAACGCGCAAGGGAAACGTTTATGGAAGCTAAGAAGAGCTTCATGGAGGCCTCTACTTCAGGTAGTAAGGATCAACCAGAGCCGGGAATGGATCCTTCTATGCTTACAACCTTTTTAGAGACATGCATGAAGTTGTTGCGTGATAATAAGGCGGTTAAAGGATTACATGAGTTGATAACAAGGTGCGCAAGGTCAGGGGAACTGCGCGTAGTTCGGAAGCTGGGAAAGCATACCTTGCACACTGGGAGGGAAATGCGGTTGACGATGCAAACTGGTGAATATGAGATGGATCAGGTAATCCTAGACCTGGGTTCAGATGCGAATGTGTTACCAAAGCAGACATGGGAACGCATGGGCAGGCCCGCGTTACAGTGGTCTCCTATTCAATTACGGATGGTGAACCAACAAAATATCTTGCCCATGGGAATATTGCAAGGGGTAACAGTGGATATCGAAGGTGCGAGCATGCAGTCGGGCTTTGAGGTAATAGAGATTGTGGATGACAGTAACCCTTACCCCGCGTTGCTAGGAATAGACTAGGCCATGATATGAATGGAGTCATCAACCTGAAGAAGCGGAATATGATATTCGAGAAAAAGTCTCAACACGTAGTAGTTCCGCTAGATCCGGCCGAAGGAGCGCGCTACATGAACCTGTGTGCGACGATAACAACGATGATGAACTGGACGACATTTACCAGATAACGGTGCAAGAACAGGATTGGGTGAACCCGACTGCAGATGGGAGAATCTCATGGGAACACGACAATTCCTGTACTTCGGATTCAGATGAAGAAATAGAATGCTAGCAGAACCAGTTGCACGAAGTAACAACACTGAATTGCAACATGATGATTAGATCATTAGGGTGCATGATGATTGAAGCAAGGGAACTACCAACATATGATGGGGAAACATGCGTGGATGAATTCTTAGACAAATTTGAAAGGGTAGTGCCAGAAAAACGACAGTACGGTGCGATGGAATGGGTGTTGCGCGCGACACCCACACGATGGTGGAATACACACCAAATGAATATGGGGAGCTGACGCGAATGTAGAAGATGGATGCACTTACGGTTTAGAAGACCCCAGCCTCAAATGTGAGCCGGGTAGCTAGGGCGAAGCAGTTTGCGCGTCCACCTGTGTTGATGGGTGCAAACGTGTGCTGTGCAAGCACATCCCAGGTTAAGGATAAAAAATCAGAACCCAACGCGGCAGCAGGAAAAGTGACACACACCACAAATACCCCACGCCGAAGCATTCACAAAGCTATGTGAAATCTTGAATAGAGTTTACCAGGTGGGATGAATGGATTGGGACCTGCGCGTACCAATAGTTCGATGGGCCTATAGGACCATAAGAAAAAAACGGAGCATGGAAATGACCCCAATAGTGACAAGAAGAGAGGAAACCAGGAGGACAGAGAAGCATCCCCAGACCACAGCTCCCGCAATTGGGACAGGACGTGAGGACTTGGGTAAAGGAATTAGGGAGTTGCAAGAAGCCATTCGACGGGGGAGCATGAAACTTCGTGAACTCAATGACGAGTGGGCATGGCTGAGAAAGAGAAGTGTGACATTGGACAAAGAGATCAACGAACTGGAAACTGAAGTTGCACAAGCGGGCCGCGAGAAACTAAGCATGATGGGATCAAGTCTAGCCGACCCTACCACTGCATTAGAAAGAGTTGCTACCCTGCTATCATGGCTGCGACCGCACCCTAATAAATAGGGGAGCATACCATACAAAGAAGGACGCGACGCACTACTAGATGAAAGGGTATTTGAAGGGTTCCCGTAGCCCGGGCTAGCAGGAAAATGGAAGCCTCGCACCAGGGGTGCGACCACTTGACTATCTATAGGAAGCACAATCTCAATGCTCCAAGCAGTTGAAAGAAGGCACGGGACTATAAACGAGTTTGCAGGAGCGCTGTGCAGAAAGGAGTTTCCCCGCAGGGCCAGTATGTCACAAGGACTGCGGTCGTGCATAAGGGGCTGCGCTATTGTACGAGTAGGCTGGAAAGTGACTGTTGGTGACACTGTTCATGACAAGATGTCAAATTTAAGGCAACGAGGAGTGGACGGTGGACAATTAAGACACGGGGTCAGAACTAGATTTGAAAAGATCTGTTGCAAATATCGCATTAATGAGCCAAGAAAGGGGGGAACAGATGAATTTGAATTCCAGCAGGCCTATAAATCCCAGATGGTCGTCCGCCGAACAACCCTTGGCAACTTGAGAATTCAGTTATTGCGCATGGACTTTACGACTTTAGAGGCTTTGACAGCAAGTTCAGTATTTGAAGCATTACTGAAAGAAACGCAGGACCTTCTCAGAAGAGCAATGTCAGCCACCAAGGACGCCACCCCAAGCCCTATGTCACAAGTTGGGGATGCGCTGGAAATTCAAAAATCACCTCGGATGTCGAGGGCCAAAAAGGATCCACAGGTAGCCGGACCAGTCCATATGTCTCTGTGAAATCCGCGGTTTGGAAAATTGTCGATGGAAGAGAAGGGAAAAACAATCAATATTGAGAGTGATGATGAGGAAGAGGATCCTCCGACCTTTGTCGAAGAGTTGGTGTAGGTTTTAACCCTGTACAGAAATTACCTGCATACAAATTCTAAAACAAAGAAAATAAATAATGTGAGAGCATAACACATAAAACACATATGCACAAAGATTTTCCCTGGATCCCAAAACCAGGACTACCAGCTTGATTTTTCATTATGCTCCTTTCAATGTTACAATACATATTTATACATGCCGAAGCATCCAATACCATGGACCGAAAACCATAGGTAGGTTCGCCCCAACTAATATGGGTCCAATTTTTTTTTCCCGGGGCACTGCCCGGACCCGTAGAGGGGGGCTACTCGCCCCCCTCACCCCCGATAGGGGCTGCCGCCCCCCTGTGACCCCCCACTGCGTAATCGGCGCAACGAAAGGGGGGCTCCGCCCCCCTTAACCCCCCTCGCTGCGTAAATCGGTGCAACGAAAGGGGGCGCTCCGCCCCCCTCTAACCCCCTCGCTGCGTAATCGGTGCAACGAAAGGGGGCGCTCCGCCCCCCTCTAAACCCCCCGGTTCACTACGTAGGTTAGTCGTGGAAAGAATATAACACAACCCAACAATTGGAACCAGAGGAAGAGATGGAAGAAGACGTCCAGCTAGTACGCGCCACAACAAAGCTGCCCAAATATGTCCCTCTGCGGAAAGGGAGGGTAAAGTTACCTAAAGATTTGGATGCCGTTAAGAGCACACTCAACACCCCGTTCCTCCTCACGGAAGTTCTATTCGAAGGTTCAGCTGTGGGCCGTGTACCCACTATGAAGTTTGAAGACTGGGACCTCGCAGATAACGAGAAGTTTCCTCATTTGGAAACTAGCCAGCTGATGAAACAAAGCACGAAGGGGGAAGTTACAACACTGCAACCATGAAAATGGCTGCGCGGGGTGGAGGAAGCTGAGCTACTCCACCTCCTATTGATTCCACACTTTCATCGGGCCCCAATCACGATATTTGTCATTAGGCAACTGCTTTTCCTGGTGCATTATGGGTACTTGTGGCTGGAAGAGCCCATTCCCATCACGGTGGAGCTTATTCATAGGATTTCTCAGCTTCCTTGTGCAGGAAGGGACCCCGCGGAAATAGCGGGTGCAAGTGGAGACTTGATGATTGCAGAGGCCATGAGAAAGAAATATAAGTTGGAGAAAAAGCAGAGGGGGTATGTTATTACTAGCATTCCGGAAAAAGGGGTCCGCTTCACTACCCAGTTGTTGGTAGGGAAGGTGATGAGAAAATTTCATGGTAATGAGGTACCAACAACAGTCATTGTGCTAGCCGAGCAATGCGTAGAAGGGGTACGATTCAACTGGTCGCAGTTCCTCTGCGAGGAATTCCTGACAAACTGCAGGGAGGCCCAAGAGCAGGGTAAGACCTTCCATTACGCGTGGTTGCTCTTATCTATCCTGTTGGTTACAAGAGAATTTCCTGAGGATAGTCAGTTTCCTCCCGTTGATCAGGACTAGTCAGAGGCAGCAAAATACGCATCGCTATGGGCAACGAAGGATGCCATGCGCATCCAAGAAACCAAGATCTTTTGGGTATGATGGAAGTAAGCATAAGACTTTGGATCAACAAGCGACCGTGCCTATCCCCCTCGATATACGACAGTCTGAAGAGTTTTTCCGACTTTAAAGCAGATATGCACAATGTGTATATCAGGGCACAACGGGATCCATAGCAGAAGTGGACCACACTCCCCTTCATTGCAATAGATGACGCTGTTTTCGCTGTGCTCGACACATGGCCACCGGAATGGTGTGCACTAGATGGGGTAGTGCGCGACGAAATAGATATTCAAAAACAAAAGGCTGCCGCCAAGTGGCTAGCACAACAGAAACAGAACAAACAACTAGCTGCAGAAGTACGGGCATCCCGGGAGGCAGTGAAGGCCGCCGGAAAAAAGGCAGCAGTAGTAGGGGCCACTATGATGCAGGAAGAAAGATGCCTAGACATAACCACAAAGCAGGGGATAGATGCGACAACGGAAGGCGCGGACCCAAGCACCACTTCAACACAATTGAAACGACTGCGCGAGATAGAATGAACAAAGCCACAGAAGACGACCAAGGCTTCCAAGTTGGATGGGGAGACTATTACGCTAACTGAGGGTGACCTATACGACATCGGCGACACAGTTTGCGAAGTCACCAGGGAGGCGCTTCAGGAGGCAATGATGGAGCAGCAGACTGTTTTGGGGGAGCTCAAGGCACAACTCCAAGAGCTTCAGGCGCGGGCACCACAACAAACAACGGTAGCCGAGGACACAGGTACATCAACAACTGAGCAATTGCTGTGGGCCAAAATGGAAAATACCATTGCGCTGCCAGAAGGAGCACTAACAGTGGCCAATATGGAGGACAAAGCTACAATAAGCTGGCTCAAGGGACTTGGTTTAAACTTGGTGGCCCTACCGCGAGAAATATTATACCAGCTACAGGATGGAGTGACGATAGAGCTTCGTGCTAGGGACGAATGCGCAATCCAGGTACTCAGCGAACAACGAATCTAGCTCAAGCAACTGAGCCTCCAACGTGATGAAGCGGTAGCACAAGCTCAACAGTTGGATCAAATCGTCGAGGAAGCATGCCGCCGCGTCCCCGAGCTAGAGATTGCAGCAGACTTACTAGTGGGTATCCGGATCCACAAACTGGCCAGTGGATTCCGCTAGGCACAGGAGGAAGCAACAAAGATCCAGATGGACCTCAACTTGAAGATTGCGGAGCTGAGGCTAAAAGCGCAGCTCGCTACATCCCCAGAAGTCAAAGAATAGTGGAACCGCGACATTCAATCAAGGTTGGAAGCAATATAGCGCGCCATACAGGATTGCACATACTTGTTAGATCAGTCACTCGTCATCCTCACTTCACTACAGGAAGACCCAACGCTACAGCGGTTGGAGACAGAAGCGTGGGAGTTGCAACAAGCCTATGACAATCTCCAGGGGACCGCACAGACAGTCACCCTTACTCAGTGACTAGCCAAGATGAGGGAGGCCCAGGCTCTCAAAGCGTAGGTGGACGCTGCACGCCAAAAAGAAGTAGTTCTTAAAGAACACATCCAACCTTGGCTCGAGGAAGCCTTCACGGTCACATCTAAGATCGAGGGAAAGTTGGCACAGATGCAGAGCATATACACACTTAGGTAAAGAATTGCACCTGACGACGAAGCATTGGAGATACGCGCACAATGGGTATAATGGACAGTGGAAGAATGTGCTACAGACGTAAAAGAAGCGCAAAGGTTGTTGGATGAATTGTGCGTGAAGATCAACGGACCGGCTGGGTGACTCAGGACGAGCCACAATGATTGTGTTGGGGGCCTGTTGGGCAGCGGATCCCCCCATAACGGATTTTTGGGGCTTAAAGCCTAGTTTTGGGTCAATGTGATGTAAAGACCCCGCAAAATGTGGGCGCAGAGAGCGAGAGTCTAGGGTAGTCCACCATAGAATATTGTAACTTAATATAGAATGTGTCAGCCTACCCATGGTCCGCAGACCATGGGAATGTATAAATAGAGAGAGGCTCTAAGGATAGAAGTCAGTTTTGAGATATGATCTTAAGGGTTATGGGTTGGTTAATGCGATATTTTCTCTAAGTCTATAAGTCCAAGTAGTGGGTTGTAGTAGTAGAAGAGGTTCTACAGCTATGTGCGCGGACCCCTGTAGCTGAGTGCGCAGGGAAAAGTTGGGATTTTAATGGGACAAAAGTTAATAAAAGCTAAGTTGATTCTAAAATATTGTGCATCCATTCACAGATCTGTATGTTTATGCTTCTGTTATATGTTTATGCATCTGTTACAGTTTATGATTGCACGCATGTCTGTTTATGTTGAATGATAAATGAAATTATCGGGCCCCCATAATTTAATTCAAGATCTATAATAATAGTAAGTGCAGTAAAGGGTAAAGATCATTTGCGCTCTTCATTTAAGCCACGCGAAGGTAGTTGCACTGGACATACAGCTGCGTGGAAATAGCGTAGCACGTAGAGCGGGATCATGAGCCGTCCAAGACCCATCAAGACATCCCAAGGGTGCGGAAACCTGGTTCCAGTAGCCTCCCATACTACCTCAGGTGAGACCTCAGTTTAGGCATTGTAGTTTCGGGATTTGTTTGGCTAAATCACTTCTGAACCTGGGTCAGGCCCCATCAAGCCAACAACTCTGTTTTGGAAGGAGCTCCAAATTGCGCTATCACAACTTTGACTTTGTAAATCCATGCTCTATTGCGTTCATCTCTTGCTGCCCTAACATTTAACATTTCCTCCCTTCTTTCCTCCTGTTGTCTTACAGTTAAATCTTCTTCTAGGAAAAAACGTGAACCCCTCAAGAGGTGCTTCTTGCTTAGAATGACATATTTATCACGCAAGCTAGTCATGATGACTTTTATGGGCTTGACTCTCTCACCGTTAAACTTACCCAGCCTCCATGCTTGGCATAGTTGTCCTTGCCATAGCAACTTGTCTTTCAAGAAGTCTCTTGCAAGGTCAAGAGTACATTCATTTTTCCCAGTCTTTCACCCCTTTAATAATTATGTTTGCAGCTCTATTTTCTCTTTCCTTGCCTCATGTTGTTAACTTGAATGTTTGTTTCTCCTTCCTTATTAGAAGCACTGCTAATAACTTGAGCCCAAGTTTTGGAAACTTTAGTGGAAACTCCTTTCCTTTCTTCTTTTGCTTTCTCTTCATGGTTGTCTATTTGGGCAATCATTTTCCCTTTAATATAAAATGTCATCACATCTAAATTTATTAAGAAAAAAAATATTTCAATTATTTTTCTCAACTATTTGAATAAACATTTAATTAATTTGAAGATGTTAAATTTATTACATATATTTAAAAATATAATATAGGGGAAATATATATATATATATATATATAATATATATAATATATATATATATATATATATATATATATATATATATATATATATTATAATATATATATATAATATATAATTTATTTATTATGCTTAAAAATAAAATATCTAAATTATTTAGCTAATTTTTATTATTATTATTATATATTTATATAATTGCTTGTTTTTTATTTGTTTTATTATTCATTTTTAAAAGATTGTATAGACATTGTTTACCTAGGCCACAATTTCGCCTAGATGCTAATTTTTCACTAGAATTCGGTGAGAGATTCTTCCCGAAAATAAGATTTTTTTGAATTGCTTTCTGATCGTAAAAATGGATACAATACCATTTCCAAAAATTTCTTAAAATAGTACTTAAATTTTCATTACTTTCCAAGCAAAATTGCTACTGGTTTAAACTAGACCGATTATATAATAAAATTATATTGATAGACTTACCTATACCTGGTAGAATTTTAATTTATTATCCATAATTATTATTTCACCTTCCTGAAATATTTTAAAATAAATAATTTGATATTCATTAACTTTTTTCATTCTATTTTCAAAATAAAAATATTTATTAATATAATTAATAATTTATTTATCAATAATTTTAATTACGCCGTAAAGCGTTTCCATCTGAAATCAACTCCCCTCTCTGCTTACTTGTCATCTTGTAAGCCACACGATTATGTGTTAGACGATTGCAACAATTTCGGCCGTTGATTCAAAAGGGTTGCCCAAGCGTTTCATTTGGCACCGCGTCGAATAGTTTCATCCGCGCACTGTGTTAGAGCGTCTTCATTCTGGGGAATTCGAAGCTTCATCACGTTTTGTTCGGTCGCTTGTTTTTCATCTTGTTATCGCAGTTTTGCCTCTTCACAGTTTGTTGAGACTCAATTAAAGCTCAGGATCTGAAGCCACCATGGTGAAAATGATCGAGAGCGATTCAAGATCTGTGTCCTGCTTCAAAGATCTGGAATCCAAATTTGTTGTTTGTTACATCCACAGGGATGTCAAAATCTCATTTGTAAACCAGATTGCCATAGGTCGGATTTTGGTCAGATTGAGGGCTCCATATGTTGTATGGGTCGAATTCTCAGGAGTTGGGAACAATGTTGAAGGCCTGCGCAATTTTTTTCATTGTTGTCCATTCTCCACAACGCTTTCCCGGAAGTCTGCCTTATGTGGTTCGTATTATGATGATTCCGATATGCAGTAGGAGGGTATCACGTTCCCGTGAACACTCAAATTTTGACCCCGCTGAGTTGGAACAACCATTGGATTCTTTTGGCGCTTGCATGACTGTGGATCTATACGAGAAGGCAGCGGTTACTGAGCCATAAAAGCAGAGTGATGATATGTAAGCAACAACAACCGTTTATTTTGCCAAGGATTTGAATTCGCGACTTCAACAGATATCTCTCAGGTTAATTAACAATATCTCTCAGGTTAATTAACACGCCTACGGAATCCAACGTCTCATTCGGAGTAAAAATAAAGCCAGAGTCAAGGCACATACGGATCGATCGTTACAGTCTTAATGGTTTTGATAGTGGTATGGTTCATTATCAATTTAAAGCATGGTGCTTGGTTTTGGCAGTTATTCAACAATCATGAGAAAGTAGATCTCTAAGATCCAATTAAAAAAATACCATTCTGCCTGTGGAGCTGAGGAACATTTATAGTGAAGTACTGGTAGACAACAATGAAGGCCATCCACAATGTTGTGTGTACGAATATTCTTTATATGCTATTTTTTTTTATGAGTTTTCAAGTTAGCGCCATGGATGATACGTATTTGTTTGTAAGTTTCACTTTGTGTTCTGAGTGGAAGTAGTAGTATGTTATTATATTTGGTAAGAATCAAATGTTGCAGAATTACAAAAAATAGGTCAAGACTAATGTGACTGGTACTGTTTTGATGGGTAGTTTTTAACAAGGTTAAGCTAGTGTGACCGGTTCTCAGAACATGTTATTTTATTGAAAGTCTAGTTGTAGAATGGTTCTTCGTAGACATTGTGTACTTAAAATGCTATTTTGGATAACTAATGATAAAGGCTGAAGGCTGAGGAGCACTGTGGATTCACAAATGGTGGCAGTTCCATAGAATGGTTCACTCTGGGAGGTCGAGAAGCTTGAATTCTACAAAGTATGTCAACAATGGTTTGAAGCCTTTATGTATTAAATTGATCAAGTGGAAGGCTTGAAACTGTGGTGAAGAAAAGTGAAATTTTAGAGTGGATATGAGTGCTAGTGATGACCATACTAGATATTTGGTAAGAATCAAATGTTGCAGAATTACAAAAAATAGGTCAAGACTAATGTGACTGGTACTGTTTTGATGGGTAGTTTTTAACAAGGTTAAGCTAGTGTGGCCGGTTCTCAGAACATGTTATTTTAATGCAAGTCTAGTTGTAGAATGGTTCATCGTAGACATTGTGTACTTAAAATGCTATTCTGGATAACTAATGATAAAGGCTGAAGGCTGAGGAGCGCTGTGGATTCACAAATGGTGGCAGTTCCATAGAATGGTTCACTCTGGGAGGTCGAGAAGCTTGAATTCTACAAAGTATGTCAACAATGGTCTGAAGCCTTTATGTCTTAAATTGATCAAGTGGAAGGATTGAAACTATGGTGAAGAAAAGTGAAATTTTAGAGTGGATATGAGTGCTAGTGATGACCATACCAGAGAAATTTGACACATTCATTCATTGTTGTAATGTATACTTTCTATTTTGTATTTCTATTTTGTATTAAGAGAGAGTATTGGATGTAATTCTTTTAATTGTCATTGTGAGTATCTAAGTGTGATTCTAGAAATAGTTATTTCTTTATCTGTGAGAGATTTGTTTATGAGTCATAGATCCACTTTCATCTTATCTTATTGTCTAAAAATCAGTGATCTAATTCTTATATATGTATATGCTTTGTGTAATCAATAAATACATATAGTATGTAATATATACAGTATGTAATTTATATGGTTAGTTTATTTTCTCTTTCTACTCTTTGTCAATTTTTATGACCATCCCTTAACTGACTCTTCGTCTTTTTCGTCTCTAACCACTATCCCAAATTCCTTGTTCTACGAAATTTGTATTCAATTCTGCAGATTCCAAGAATTCCAATAAGCTAACACTAACACTTAATTTGGTCTTTGAGATCCCATGTTCTTACGTCTATCAACCCACTATCGGGCAACCCCTCAATATTTCTCCCTTTCCTTCAGTTTCAAATTCAGTCTGGTTGTCGGTTAATTAACGAAACACAGTTTCCTGTCACTTATGCTCATCAGTGGGTCATTGGGCTATTTGACCACCGGAAGAGACAAATCTTGAACCTGGTTCTTTCAGCCACTTGCATTGATGGAATGTCAATTAACAAAACTTAACTACGTTCAAATTTTTTTCTGTTAACCAAGAACGAAGACTTGGATCTCACGCCTTTCATCTTTCTAGATGACCAAACGTCAACTTACAGAACTCAATTATGTTAACCGCAAGCTCTAACCAGGCACCGGTGAGTTTAGGATTACCTGGAAAAGAATAAGAAAGGTTTCCCAATATAATGAACAAACATTGTGTAATGAAAATAGTAACAAAGCTCATCAACACAAATTCACGTTAATGAAGATATAAGGTCATCGGGTTGTAACACCACAAGAACGTCCAATGTATGTTAATCAATATATAAGGTCATCGGGATGTAACACGACAAGGATGTCCCTCAATTTTCTCTTTAGGATAAGGCCACTTGCACTGTAACCTAATAAAAGTAGAAGTTTTGCTGAGTTAAGTTTACAAAGAGGTTTGGAATGAATTATTCAATCCTTCTATGCTTTCATTTTTCGTACAAATTATCAATTTTGTCGTGCACTAAAATGAATACAACACTCAAATATGTACAAATAATATATAACAAAATTAAAAGTATTACCCTAGAGATAAATATATGAATTACATATGAACAATATAATAATTTTTATTATAGATAATGAGATTGCTTTTTAGATTAATGTGATGGATTCGAATGATAATTTAATTATTAATATAAATCATAAAAATCTAAAATTTAATAATTTCTATTATTATTTAGACTATTTTTTTAATTCGCACTACTGAAACCACAAAGATTGGCCATCTTACACGAAAAGGAACTCATTTCAACTTTACCCAGACTGATGACCCAACAAATATCGATGAGAATCACCAACCAAAAAAAAAAAATCAAAAGAGTTGCATCGTACCATCCAACTTAGCGAACCAAAGTCTAGAATTCAAGGCTCAGGCTACCCCTTCTTACATGAGCAGAGAAAGATTTTGCCGATTCAAATGAGTTATATCTTTCCTGAAAATTCCCTATCCTAGCAGAAACTTGAAATGCTAGGCCTAACTTGAAATCGAATATATTTTTCATAGATGAAGCAAAGACACGAGATAAAAGTCCATAATGTCATTACAAATCAAACTTGAATGTTCTGTTTGGACATTATGAAACCAGAGACACTCCTCATCCTACGCTAAATGAGAACTCGTATCATTCTATCAAGACAGATGACAAAAGACTCATAATCAGTGAGAACCCTAACAAACAAAGAGCATCAATCCTTTTGAGTTTATTACCAGAAGACAAAGAATACCAGAATGCAACGGAGAGATGTACAACTACAAGCCTAAGCTTTCAACGTCACCTACTTATACTGCCCAAACAACATATCCATGACTCCCCTGTTAAACCGACCCATGCTCTTCATGTGCTGCCGAGCTGCTTTGTCGTCGGCGACGAACCCCTTCTCCTTCAGCTTTACCAAGAGGTGCCGCATCTCATCAGCCTTCTATGCCTTCAAGTAGGAATCAACCAAAGCGCCATAAGTAGCAGCATTGGGCTTCCACCCATAGCCCAGCATCTCAAGCGTATATTTTCCTGCCTCCTGAAGCATTCCACCTTGGCACAGCCCTTGAATGAGAATAGAGTAGCTATACGAATTGGGCAAGATCGTTTGATCGTTTGATAAGATCTGTGCAGGAGAAATGTTGGTCGGTCGTGCAAGAGCTCTATTTATGGATGAAATTTCAACCGGATTGGACAGTGCTACGACTTTCTAGAGCATCAAGTGTTTTCGCCAAATTATCCATCTCTTGGATGCGACAATGTTGATCTCTCTTCTGCAGCCTACCCCTGAAACATATGAATTATTCGATGACATCATCTTAATTTCTGAAGGAGAGGTGGTTTATCAAGGACCTCGAGAATCTGTGCACTAGTTTCTGAAGGAGAGGTGGTTTATCAAGGACCTCGAGGACCTAAGATCTAGCAATCTAGTTGAGTTATTGTTAGTTGAACTCAGTTAACCTAGCTCTAGTCATTAGTTGAGTCAGTTGAAGGTCAGTTATGTAGTTATGGCCATTGTTAACTCATGGATCTCTCAATTAACTAGTCAATCAACTAAAAATAGACTCATTCATGCATAGAATTCAAATCGCCTATTTGAGTGGATGGAAAAGGCACATTTGTATTTATAATTGTAAATTGTTGAGTGTACAATGCTTTTGCACTTAGTAGGTGATCAACTCCTCAAGCTATTGTGCAAGGAAATGGGAATTCTCCTATTTTGTAGGGGCTAATTCCACCTTGATTCTGCAAGGAAATAGGAGGTTGGCTAAGGCTTGAATTTTTTAAGTGTTGGTGAGCAAGTTAGGAAGCATGAGAACAATTTTACAATACATGATATGCTTCAGAATTGAAGCAAGACATTGTAATTGTTTCTTTTTCTCATCTAAATTAATGCAAAGCAACGGAGGGGGTTTTCCAAGTTGGGTTCCCCTGTAAATCATTTTGTTCTTGTGTTTTGATGTGTTTCTATCACGTGTTTTCCTTTCCACAGTATAATAGAAGAAATTTATGTGTCTTGATTTCAACTCAATTTCATTAGCAGTAGTAAATTTCTATTATATATATATATATGGTTTACAATTTTTTTTTAATATTTCTTTTAAAATTTAAATTAAATATTTTTAAAAAAATAGAAAATTATTGTTTTTTTTTCATTGTCATACTTAATTAATGATTATTATTATTAAATATTTTTATCAAAGAATGTATTAATAATTAATTTAATATAAATATCATGTTGAATATTGTGTCGTAATTGATTCAAAATGAGGGGAAGATTCTTGGAAATATTGTTGTCATTGATAGGGGAAGACTACATATGTCCAAGACAAAGATTGAAATATGAAGACTGTGAAAAATATTGTTTGAATACCCAGTTTTTTCTTGATGCCTAGTTTGGATATCTTATCTTTGAAATCATTTTTACTCTAAATACCTAGCTAAAATTGGAACATAATATATGTGGTTTAAAACTTATTCCAAGACCTTTCCAATGGTATATGGCACTCCCTCTAACTCCATAGAAATAAGGAGATATGAAATATTTTATTAGGTTGTCCCAACTATAAAGTATGGTTTGACCCAACAAGTTTTATAAGTCAGTCCCATAAGTGAACACTATAAATAAAGGATATATGAGTGCATTTGAATACCATTCAAGAAAGAAGAGATCTAAGGTGTACAACAAAATATGGGGAATACTCTTGGGGTCTTGAAGGTGGAGCAAAAAAGTGGTTTGTGGAGTGAATAAGACATCTTGGAGTTTTTGCTATAACTTTTCTTCCGTGGCGTTTCAAACCATAAAACTTGGAGGTGATAGATGGGAGATGTTTATGTAATTGTGGTAGAAATTTAATACTTTGTTCACTTTAATTTTCGAGATATGATCTGAGAAAGTTGAGGTTCCTAAATGCCCCTAAAATATGCTTCAAATAGGTAAGCTTGGAATTTTAGCTATAACTTTTCTTCTGGGATGTTTCAGTTTGTAAAACTTGGAGGATATATATGGTTACATATTCATGTACCTATGATTGAAGTTTCATACTTTGTTTCACTATAGTTTTGGAGATATGATATGAGGAACTTAGGGTTCGTGAATGCTTCTAAAATATGCTTCAAACAAGCTAGTTTTGTTTTCTTGCTATAAATTTTCATCTAGGATGTTCTAGACATTGAAATTTGAGGAGAAATAGGGGGGATATTTGTGTACCCATGACAAAAATATTATAGTTTTTTTTACTATAATTTTAGAGATACGATTTGATGAAGCTAGGGTTCTTGAATGATCCTAAAATATACTTCAAGTAGGCCATGTTGAAATTTTTGATATAACTTTTTTCTCCTAGGATGGTTTAGATTATGAAGCTCGGAGGAGATAGAGGGGATATATTTGTGTACATATGGAAAAAATGCTGGACTCTGTTTCATTGTAATTTAAGAGATATGATCTATGTAAGTTAGGGTTCTTGAATTCTCCTAAAATCTACTCGAAACAATAAGTTTGGGAAGAGGTCAAAAGAAACAAGTTTTAGGGGAAGTAAACTCGATAGACTTAAAATCAACAAGAAGACCTAATGAATGTACAAGTACCTAATTGTTGAGTGCGTTAGTAGATTGTTAAATGTTTTGTCATTGATCTCAAGTTCAGGGGAAAAATGTTGAGTGTTCATGATGCCATTATTTCTTTGAGTATCCATTCTCATAATTTGCTTGCTTTCATTGATGAAGTCATCTTGGGTAGCTTATTTTTGTAGGAATTTTCCCTCTTATTAATTTGTTAAAAAAGATCATGAAACATGTCTAGTTAGATAACCCTTTTTGAGACCTTTCAATGATCTATGGGACTTTGTCTAACTCCCCAGGAATGAAGAGAAATTCAGGTTTAAAGTTCAACAAGTTAGGAATGAGATCAATGGCTTCTGTCCATTGTGGGTGTCCCAACATGCTCATCGTTGAACTAAAATGGGGGGTCTACGATACCCCCCATGTAGTAAATCTCCAGGACACATGGCTATAGTTTAGGCATTGTGTGGGGTCCCTAGCAGTTTTTGGAAACCACCTTTGACCCCCACCTTAACAATATTCTAAGGCACATCATAAATGTTACCACGTTAGTTGACGGGTATCGTGGTTTTCATCGAATAGTTGTGTGTATCAAGTTGAGATGGTTGGGAGAAAATCAAGTCGATAAAACCAAAGTAGTAGGAGGAGGAAAAGGATGAAAGGTGAGAAGCTAAGAACACCAAGTATTGAGGAGGTCAAACCCCATTCATCGCCAATGGTCATAGAAGGGCCAGTATGTTAGTGCTCACAGGCTAAGAGGCTATTGGGCCTATCAACCCATAGGATATCGGGCCATCAACCCTACTTCAAAAATGTTTTAACTTTTTGACATCATGACAACCCAAGAACCTGAATCATCTCACAAGATGTCGTAAATGACATGGTAGCTTGAAGTGATGACACATGTTAAGTAGAATTGACATTTTTGGGTGGATAATAATCCATGTGGTAGCACAATGACATGGAAAGTGATGTGGTAGGACAAGTCGTTGTGTTAAGTTGGAAGGAGGATGACATGGAAAACCATGATTGGTCCATCATAGATTGACATGCAAAACCCATGGGCCTCAGGATTTATGCTAGTGTTGTGTTTTAGCAATCTTTTTCCATGCTATGTATTTAGCTAAAGATGTGGGTCCTTTACTATGACTTTGGGCCATCAAAATCCTAAAAGAATATTTATCAGTTCCCTCCAAGCCAAAGTGAAAATGGTGGGTCCCATTCAGCCTATCGAGCCATCCAGTCCATTAAGCCATCATGCCATTGTCGCATTGTATAATATGAAATGGACTATTCGATAAACCAACAGGGGTTACACATGTGGTCACAGGGCACTAAGGTTTAAGCATTTTTGGGACTACGCCCATTGATCTTCAACCATTTGGCGACAACAACACGTGGGGAGAAGTGGCATCCCTAACACCTAAGATCCAATAGCGGATTTTGAGTTTGTGGTTATAAATCCCAGGTCACATGTGTCAGAAAAATATTAAGCCTGAGTTCTAAGGCCAAACTTTTGAAGTCTTGAGCACTAAATGAAAATCTAGAATGAGGACGAGTAAGAGGGATTAAAGGGTATAAATAAATCTAAAAATGACATGATGAAATGAAGTGTTCCCATGCAAATCATAGAGTGATATTGTAGTAGACACTCAAACCAATGGAAGTTAATGAAGAAAAGAGGAAGCCATGCTGTGGTAAAGAGATAGATTTGAATGCCATACTAAAATGAAGGGAGTGGGAGTAGGCAAAAATTAAGTGCAAAACATGCAAGTGTAGATAAAGTGTGTTCTCTAAAGTTGTTTCATATTAGAGGAAACAAAAATTTGATGAGAAGTGCGTGAAATACTATAGATATGAGATAGAGAGTACAAGGGAATGCTGAGAAAATGCAGAGAGGGAATATTGGCTAAGAAACAAAGCTACTATGCAAAAGAGATGTTGCAAATCTGAATGGATGAGATATAAAAGGAGAAAAGATCAAAGAAAGGAAACGAATATGAGGATACAATTTGTGTAAGACTGATTTTATGATGAGGGAGCCATTGATCTAAGTTTGAAAATGTATGATAAAGGGATCTATGTGGTTGTAGCAAGTTTCTTCTTGTATATCAGGGGACTGGGGTCTCCTTCAGGTTGGTGCTTGTAAAGATCAAGGGATTGGTCCCTCCACTAGGTTGGTGTCTGCAGACAGTGGGAGTTGGTGCTTCCAGCAAGTGGATTCTTGTAAATAAATGGGGGTTGGTTCCTCCTGTAGGTTGGTGCCCAAGAAATCTGATGTAAATTGAAGTTAGTGCTTGCATTTACATTATAATTAAAAGAAGGTTTGTGGTTTTTCCCCGTATGGGTTTCCACGTAAATATCCCGTGTTCAAGCTTTATGTAACTATGCATTGTTGTATTATTGATTGTGCTTTATTGGCTAAATAATTGTTAAAATTTATAAAATATTGTTGATTCAATCCCCCTCTTAGTATTTTCCTAGTTTCCAACAATTAGTATCAGAGTGGGTTCCTTTAGCAGTAATCTAACAATTGGAAGTAGATCTAGATCTGAAACATGGAAAAATAGGATGGAAATCTCACTAACAAATCTCCTATGTTCACTTTATGCATTTTGGAAGGTAAGAATGAGGAATTACCTAATATCCCTTGGTGAAAATGTCTAGGATGTAGTGTTAAATGGCTATGAAAAGTGACCTACATTGATTCACGAAGATGCCAAGCTCGATTTTACTTATAATGCTAAAGAAATGAATGCAATACTAAGTGGATTTCCTGAATTTGAATTCATTAAAGTCATGAACTGAAATATAACCAAAGAGATATGGGATAAGTTGATGAATTTCTATGAAGGAGATAACAAGGTAAAGAAGGATAAACTCCAAGTTTATAGAATGCAATTTGAATCAATGAAGATGAATGAGGATGAGGACATATCCAATATAATAGTTAACACCATAAGAGGTCTTGATGAAACTGATGATGAGTCATTTGTAGTTAAAAAGCGGTTAAGGTCTCTTCCTAGCAAATTCATTGCCAAAGTATCGACTGTTTAGGAGATGAAAATTTTTAATACATTAACAATGGATCAACTACATGGAACATTAACTACCTATGAAATGAGAACTACAAAATAAAGATCTACAACAATGGAAGCAACCTTCAAAGTTGATAAGAACACCATAAGAAGACCAAAGAAGATGAAGAAGACTCATGCTATGGATTTGATGAAAAATGAGCCAAGTTTGTTAAGAGATTGAAGAGAGGGTTTGACAAATATAAAGGTAAGTTAACTTTTAAATGTTTCAATTACAGAAAAGTAGGTCCCTATGTATCTAAATGTCAACATAAGAAATAAAATAATGAATATGACAATAAATAAAAGGATAAGAATAAGAGAGTTAAGATGGAAATAAACTTAAAGAAGAAGAGATTCTATACCCAAGAGGACAATAACTCAGATGATGAGGATGAGTTACCTTTTGATGAAGAAAGAACGAATGATTTCAAGCTCATGGCTATATAAACCCAAGATGAAGGCAAAGATGATAATGTCTTAAATGAAGAAGTAATTGTAGTGGATCTAGAAGAAGAACTAGTCAATTCCTTTGAAGAAATACAAAGGCTCAAGAAAAAGAACAAGAAGTCGAAAGAGATGTTGATGAAATATGGAAAAGAAAAGGATGAAACTAAAAGACTCACCAATTATTATACCGAAATTGGAGCTAGTGGAAGCCAAGAATATTGAAAACACTCTTTTAGAATAGCTAAAAGAGAAGGGGAGGGAATGTGAGAAACTAAAGGAAGAAATTGTGTATATTAAAAAAGAATTAGAAAAGACCCAATCATAATATCTCAACTAGAATCTAATATTTGTTAAAGGTTATGAGAATTGAGTGTTCAAAGATATCCCCTCATTAAAACTGGTATCGGTTATGGAGGAGAGACAAACACCAAGATAGTTGAAGAAAAAGAACCCATTATCAATGTTGAAGCACTCAAAGGAAGTAACAACAATGGAAATGAAATTAATCATCCACAACAACATAAAAGAGGATCTAATAACAACATGATAACTAAGGACAAAATTGGTAAAACTTAGCAACAATAAAATAGGGCACACTACAACAATTCGAACAACCATAAAGGAAACTTCAAAAATCAGTAGGTGCCTCATTGGGAAAATCAACCAAGAATCAAAAGAATTTCCCTCAAATGCCATTTATTTCCAGGTATCAAAATCTATTTTCATGTTATTGTTTTTCTTGCACAAATTTTGGTCACAAAGTTGTCTACTGTAGAGCATATTTTAAAGATAAATATATCAGAAATGGATCATATTAGTCCTAAAATAAAAGAGACAACAAATATGTAAATCCTCATAGGAATATTCCAAGAAGCAATAATTATTTTTCTCCTTTAATAATTTTGGGCATAAGGAAACTGGGTGTTGAACACAAAAAACCAAAACAACCCCTCATACAAAGCAAGTTCAAGAACCTAGAACATAGAAAAAGAAAAGAGTTGAAAGGAAAGAAGAATGTGGTGTTGTCTTGTATGCTCAAAATCAAGGCAATCATTGGTATGTGGAAAATGGATGCTCCAAACATATGATTGGTGATAATAGTATATTCTTGTCACTAAGAGAATATAACACATGCAATGTCACCTTTGCTAATGATGCTCCATGCAAAATCATGGGAAAAGACATAGTTATTTTGGACAATGGAAGAGGAAAGGCTTAAAATGATCTCCTTGTGGATGGACTCAAACATAATTTGTTGAGTGTAAGTCAGATGTGTGACCAGGGATATGTTGTTGTAGCCACCCCCCACATTTACCCACTTTCAACGGCCTGCCAGAGTAAACATGATCTAAGGGCTAATATGGCATGACTCAACCTTCTAAGTATAGTTAAGGAAGTGGAATCGACAAACCAAAACTTTACTGACCTTTCTCAAGAGCTACAGGTAACACCCTCCTCCCACATCTACCTAAGAAACTGGCCAACCAGGGTAAACATGTGACGAGAGGCTACCATGATTGGATTCAACCTCATAGGTGACCTTAAGGAAATGGAATCGAAGGAAACACATCATACAAACCTTCCACATTAGCTACAGGACCCCTAAGAACCATCCCAACATTCTTGGTAACCAACCCGTGGGTCCCACTGAGGTGTTATACCACTTGACATCTGGAAGCTCCCATGCTATAGGCCTGAAAGTATCTAGGAGGTGTTACACTGAAATTTGTCACCATGACTATCTGCAGTTAATATGGCTCCATCAATAGTCATATTGTCCTCCTTGTCAAGCCTTATACCTCTGCTCTCCATGTCAAACTTCAAAAAAGAGAGAAAGTCATTAAAAAACATGTTTATCTCTGGGTACGCAGGTTCTCTCTACCTTGCCTGCGTGTACGCATCCTAAGCTCATTGTACCTGCATACTTGTACGCTCTGTAAGTCAAGGGATGGGTGCGTACTCCTGTAAAGGTCAAAAGGCGCGAGTTTCATCTTAACAAAGTTACTTGTGGTCACTTCTAGAGCTTTCTAGAAGAATGTTTGACGTGTATTGAGCGCCTCCAGATGGTTCATGCATCCCTATGATAGAGGAACTTATCCCATCAAGGGAGGAGTTACCCCATCCAAAAGAGGGAGTATCCCATTGATGTTGGAACTGAATAACTTCCTCTAGAACACTATAAATACAGGCATTGGGCCAAGGGAGGGGAGGTTGAAAGCTGAACATTCCAAAGGGTAGACGCTGTTGGAATTAGGACTTCCATTGTAAGCTTGTGAGGAGAGATTACCATCCTTTCTTGTTTTATTTGGAAGTGGGTGAGCTTGTCAAAGTAGAGGAAAACTCTTGCTGGACCCTGGGAGGAACTTGCACAACACCAAGGCTCAGGTTGTAATGGTTTCTTTTTTTTTTCCTTAATACGAATAAGTCCATTCTTCTCAATGATTTGTTGTTAATGAATTGTTTCATATACTCCATGGTCTATATGTTGAATATGCTTTGTTTTATGGAATATTCAGGTGTTATGTAATCGTTTGATTGTTAGTGTATGCAGGTTTCAAAGTGAAGGAGGAGCTCATCTGGATCAACGAGGATGGACTGCTACAACAAGCGTTGGACTTGAGGTAGGATCGAAAAACACTTGGTTTCTCATAGAATAATGCATGTTTAGAGAAGGATTGCTCTTAATTGTCTTGTTTGTCACTAGAGAGTCTTAGACTCCTAGGGAGGTTAGTTTTGTCAGCAAAAATAACTCTTTCCGCATGACAGCTATTGAAGAGCTTGCTCCAGAAGAAGACCTAGGCGCTTCTTACCTTGAAGAAGATCTACTTGCTCTCGATCTAAGAGAGCGTGAGTCTATATTTTACAGTCCTCCTAGAAGTACTACTTGGTATCTTTCGTTAACCAATTTTTTAGACAACTCAGTGTCAGGTTTTTCTCCACCTCATTTTCCTTTTCCACCCGGAGGTTTTACTACTCCTGTATATATGTCTAGTCTGTCATCTCCGGAAGCCTATTTATACGGCGGTCCGTCTGTTCCAGCTGGGTATCAGTCCATTTCTGGTACTTTTTCAGGAGCATCTCCTCGTCCTTTCGAACAAAATTTATTATCGGGAAGTAGTGGTAATAGTCAGTTGAGTGCAGAAGAAATTCTGATGATGTCGGGTCAACCTCAAGGCAGTCAGTTACCGCCTGGGGGGCAGCCTCAAGGTACTCCATATGCGCCTGGGGGGCAACCTCAAGGTACTCAATATTTGTCTGGGGGGCAACCTCAGGGTACTCAATTTACACCTGGGGGGCAACCTCAAGGACAGTACGTTCCTACGGGACAGTACATTCCTCAAGGTCAACCCCAGGCCCAATATGTGCCCCAGGGTCAACCCCAGTATTCTTACGTACCCCAAGGTCAACCTTCATATCAGTATGCGCCCCAGAGTCAATACCCTTACGTACCTCAAGGTCAGCAACCCCAGTATCAGTATATGCCTCAGGGTTATCAACCCCAAGGCCAGTATCAACCGCAAGGTTATCAACCGCCTTCAGGTCACACCATATTTATCATTTACCTCAAACTCGGTTATGGACCTCCATATCCTCAAGGTCAATACCCCGGAATGAATTTGGTGTGGGATCCTTCTCAAAATCCACAGATGTTGCAACTGAATGTGCAGTCGTCTTCCCAACCTGGACAGGCCGCTGGTCCCTCTCAGCAACCTGTCCAGTCTACGGCTCCAACTTCTGCACCTTCTATAGTTTCTCAGGCTGGGCCTAGTACGCCTCATACTCTGCCTCAAACGTCTACTGCAGCTACTACAACATCTTCTCCATCTAACCCACCTTCTTCTGGAGTATCAGCGGCTCCGGTTTCTACTGTTCCTGCCTCTGTTCCTCAGACCTCTTTACCTCAGTCTGGACCTACGGTCCAGACTTCGGTTCAGATGCCTGTAGGAAGTACGGTTGTTACTTCTCAACCTCAATTTGTTCAACCTCCGTACCAGGGACAGTACCAACCTCAATATGGTCCTGCTGCTCTGCAACCAACCTACCAGTATCAACCGTATCCTGGGTACACTTATCAACAACCTCAGAAACCCCAGTACGGTCCGGTTAATACTAGTTTTCCGGGAGGATACAATATCCCGAATGCGATTCCTATCCCAAGTTATCCTGGATATCCTCCTCCTGGGGCTGGTTTAGTGACCCCAAGTTTTAGAGATCCGAACCGGAAATTTCCTTTTATCGCAACTTTGGATTTACCAGACTTGACGCGCCTAACGAACGATCCAATCAATTATCTTCCGTATGGCCGCCAATGCCGAATAAGTTGCCCAGTGACATACCCAAGTTCGAAGGTAAGTCTGGAGAGGACCCATCAAATCACGTGATGACTTACCACCTCTGGTGTGCATCAAATTCTATCTCGGATGATTCGATCCGCTTACGTCTTTTCCAGCGTACACTCATTGGTCTCTCGGCCAAGTGGTACATTGAGTTACCACGGGCCTCTTTTTACAATTTTAGCCAGTTAGACACATCTTTCTTAACTCATTTTCAGTTTCCGGTCAGATATGATAATGGCACGAAGTTACTAAATTCACTAAAACAATCGACGTCCACCTATATTTCCGATCATATTCATGAGTGGAGAAGTCGACGAAGGTTAGTGAAAGTTTTTATCCCGGACCAAATATTAGCTGAATGGTTTGTTAAATCATTGTTACCGAAGATTACTGAAGATGT
>APFE031638855.1:0-17366 GCA_000404065.3 Pinus taeda | reverse complement strand
AATGAATGCCGTTTTTGGTTGGTCGGCAGGTAGAATATTGATTTGATTATAACCCGAAAAACAATCCATAAAGGAAAACATTTCGCTTCCGGCACAGTCATCAATTATTTGATCGATATAGGGCGTTGGGATAGTTGTCTTTTGGACAAGCTCGATTTATATCCCTATAGTCGATGCAGATTCTTATTGTTCCCTGTTTCTTGTTAACCGGGACAATATTCGATACCCAATCCGTTAACGGGATCAGATAGATCAAACCTGCTTTGAATTTATGATGATGATAGCAGTAAAGGATATGTATGCTTTCTACTGATATCATGATGATCATAACTTTGATGGATAGGTATGTTTCCATTGATGTTATGATGATGATAGCCATGATGGATGTGCCCCCCATGTTACCTACTTGCATTAGTTCTGGTTCATAATGAGCAATGATGTGAATGACTAGGTGATGATAATTATGCTATTATGACAATATCTAACACTGAGAAACCTTGTTACTGATGATTATTGAGTATGGCAGGAAACCATCAGAGGCACTTACATATGACAAGTTGATGACATCTGGTTATCTTTGAAATTCTAAGTCAGTTTTGAAACTTGCTGTATATGTTTATCTATATTCTGATGATATGTTAGTGATTGCAGGTACATATTAGTTGCTTGGTTGAATGACTCACATATGGGTGATGGGTTGTACAATTGGATGGAACTACATGGGAGGGGTGGGGCAGTGTCCCTGATCTCACCCACTAGCACTCCTGTCGTGACTTGGGTTGGAAAGGTTGAAACAACTTCACCTTGAAGATCACGATGTCATGAGGGCGGGTCCCAAAGTTGGGTTGCTCATGAGGATTTTACCGGGGCCGTGCATCAAGGTGGATTCCTTAATCCCTGACACCATTAATCTCACTATAGCAGGCAACATAAGAGATGATAGTGGTCTCTGTTTTTGAACCTATACTTTCCCCTTGTAGCCACTGAATGCTTGAAGGGCGAGTGGTGTGACACCCTTGGAACTTTAAGGGAATTTCTTGAAGGGCACGACCAACTTGGCACCCTTGGCATCACAAATAAAATGTTAGGCGCCGCACCCTTGGAACTTCAAGAAAATTTCTTGAAGGGCACAACCAACTTGGCACCCTTGGCATCACAAATAAACTGTTAGGCGTAACACCCTTGGAACTTCAAGGGAAGTTCTTGAAGGGCACGACCAAACTTGGTACCCTTGGAATCATTATAAATAAATAAATTAATAAATATAATCAAGATGTGAAAACCAGGTAAATTCACATCAAGGGCAAATGATGTTACAAACCGAGGTAATTAAGTCAAGAATAAAACTTGGGTTAAGAGGATCATAGGAAAAAATAAAAAATTTCACCTTAAAAACTCCACCCTCCCGATGTTGAAAAATAATAGGTAGATAATGTAGTTCAATTAGGTAAAAAGGGGAAAGAGGGACATAAATGTAAGGATAATTAGTAATCATAAAATAGTTAAACCTAATTAAGGGAAGAGGATGGTGAATTAAAATAAGATTAATAAATTAAATTTTAGAGAAATTTAGAGAATCTCTATGTGGCAACAACCAATAAAATAATATTCATCTAAGAGATAACTTGAGTTAAATTAGGGAGTAAATAGGGGATGAAATCTTGACTTATGAATTGAATTTAGTAATGAACACAAATTAAGAAGTAAAAACGAGGATCAAGAGACAACTAGGAGAAGAAATAGGAATCTTATTGAGGTGAGGAAAATATTAGTTTTATATTAAAATTTAAGTAAATAATTTTGGAGACCCTTGATGAGAGAGTGACAAATGGGTGGGTGAATAATTAATCTGTTTAATTATAAAAAATAATTAATTATGCATGACATGTCAAGTGTCACCTATGAGGACTCCTATAAAAGAAGGGGCAAGCCATGGGAGAAGGGACTTTTGGACCCTATTGTTGAATGGATGAGACTATGTCAGAGTAGTGACTACGAACTATAGTGAGTTTGGTGAGGTAGAGAACTTTAGAGAGGGGACTCTTGAACCAAGGAGTGATCTCCTCTACCAGTTATTACATTCCTCCATTGTACAACCCCATTACAGCTTGGGGGTCCGCGAGCAAGAAGAGTACCCAAGGAGTAGGCTGAGAGCTCAATTGGTGGGTCATTGCATTCAGATCAAGTACGTCGTTATTCGTACTCAGAGGTGATCGACAACAAAGGAAGACAAGCAATGGCAAATCAAGTGGAATCTCGTCTTCTGGTGAACGGTACCTATGTGTTACAATATTCTTTTATATGATTTGTTTATGGTTTTAGTTAAATATATGTAAATTTTATGATATGTTCAGTGAAATGAATTTAAGGGATGTGTTAGATAGTGCTTAATAAATTTGAATTCCCAATGCTATTTTCTCATGGTTGTATTTTTAGTATTTTAAAAAAAATTAGGGTTGGTCCATACAAGATATCACGGCGGTATATTTTGTTGAAGAATGTAAGTAGTGTCAATCTTAATAATTGTATTTGTCAAAATAAAAATAATTTTATATTAAAGAAAGATTAACTTATTAAAACTTGGTTTTCATGCTTGGGTCAATGGTCAATAAGTCAAATCACCCATTGTATGCTCTAGGGTTTATATCTTGAGTCAAGGTCATAGTCATAATGTAAAAGACCTTTCATGGGAACCTTTAGTCAAGGAAGAAAACATATTTGTATGAAAAAAGGGACTACTCCACCAAGTCAGCCCCTATCCCTACATGTCGGCTATGTCTCCTACAAGTCAACCTCAAAGGAGTTTCATTCTACTATATATACTCAAGCAACTTTACCTATTGATAAACACTTATCCATACATATTCAATATACGGTTTGGCATAAGAAAGATGATGCGGAGACCTAGAAAAAGGGAAGTCAAGTTTAGTGAAGAAGAAGGGGAGTTTGTCAAGCTATGGAGAACTGAAATTTTTGATGTCACACGTGTGATATTGAAGCTGGTTACAAAGGCTCAGATTAAGAAATTGAGTTGTAGAAGTTGTAGGGAAGAATGAGACAAGGATCTAGACAACTACTTGTGTTAAGGGTTGACCTGGTGGATGGAGTGAGTCTATGTCTTTGTTCAAAGGTTAGGAATGTCTCAATATGATTTGAATCTACTAGTGAAGATCTTGAATGTGTTTTCCCCTTCATAGGGGTTTTTCCCTAGCTGAGCGCCTATATCTTGTGTTCTCTTGTTGTCTTTGAAATTTCGACAATTGTCTTGATGATAATAACGTAATAAGAAATAAGAAGAAAAATAACTAATCAAAAAAAATTGTCAAGTAAAAGAGAAATCAAAGTAATGAGAAGCCCTAACAATGTTGCCCTAGATTTCTCAAAATGGTTTCAGAGATTGGCTCATTTTCATAAGGGCAAGAAGGAGATCACATGGGCTATAAGTCACAACAAAGAAGTTTGGTCATCTAGGAACGAGCTCCTAGAAGAAGTAAATTTGAATTCTAGGCACTACAAATTAACCCTAACCACTGTAATATGACCGTAGACCTATACAAGAAGTGCAAAAGCATAAAATATTTGTGTTTGGAGTACCGAAAGGTTAATTAAGAAGCCCAAGGAAGGTCAAGTATCCTGACAGGGAGAGTGAGGGTCTAAGGTGACCTTACAAGGTCTAAAAATCAGTGCAAGTTCATAATATTGTACATATGTGTGGGTGACTGAATTCTATCTTAGAGCATATTTTAAAGCCTTGTCAACCAACGAAATATCTCTACAAGACCTAGATCCAATTGAGGAGAATCCTTATAGACCTAGTTAGAAGGCTCAAAGTAAAAATACAGTCAATTGAAAAAGGAGCTAAATCTCCCAAAAGATTCTAAGCATAATTACGGAAGGCCAAAAATTGAAGCCTCCATCATAGACTCAATGCCGAGTTATTTTTTTATTATCAATCACCTAATAGTGGTCACCATATTTAAAGAGAAAACCATAGTCCTATAATAATCCTACATAGTAAATACATCTGAGGCAAAAGCTAGATTTCCTGTAGCATATATACATAACTTGAGCTTGAACAATCCCATTTGAAGCCGACTTTTGGAGATGTATATCAAAAAATATATAATCAGTGGTTGAGAATCTTATATCAATATCTTGAAAGCCCTAGCGAGAGGATGATCTCTAGTCTACAAGCAACAACAAAAACCAAAATATATGTAGAAATCAATCTATCAAAGACATATTACCAATGTTTCTAAAGGAAACAATCTACAACAAGGATGAACTAACTATCTTACTCTAGCCTCAACATTCTGACATCTTGAAGAAACTCTTGCAGCAGATATTGGAAAATGAAGGTAAGTAATCTTGAGGTATGTATGGTATGTTAATTTAAAGAAGTCTAACATAAAATGTTTAGTTGTTTAGGGTGGAAATTTATCATTGCATTAAAAGTTGTGAATATCTAGGATTGCAAAAGCTATATCATATAAATTTGAAAAACCTCATTTGTTTGTTCATCCTATCTCATAATACCTAGGGTATGTAAGTAGTATAAATATATATGATAATTATTTATAGAATTTTATAAAAGGTTTTCACTTAAAATCCCTTGGAATCCCTCCTCCAAAACAGTAATGGAAACCTCAAATAATCATTACAATATTGTACTTGTATATTGGTTATGATTGTCAACATTATAGATAGATATGTTGATCTTAAGAATGAAGACTTGGTAAATAAAGTTAGATCCTTGGAAATGAACCATGAAGATGCTAAGAGGGATCCTTTCAACAAGGAAGCCCTGTAAGGTTTGTAAACGAAGCAACTCTAAGTATGCTTAAGACCACAAGATTTGGTAGCTAATCCTTTTCATTTAAAAAGTACAATCATTATAAAATTTGCTTTGCATTACTAACTCTGTTATTCCTAGGGTCTTGAATCATTAAGTTCTTGTTAGGGTTATTAAACATTAGATTAAATCTACCCTTTTCATAATATCTCTTGTTTGGTCCTTTGGGTGAAACCCTAACCTTTAGGGTTCACTGTAAAGCCCTAACCTCTTAATGCTTAGGGTATGTTGACAATGAAATCATAACCTACTTAGAGTTTGATGTTAAATAATATAACTCATGATGAAATCCTACTATCTTGATTTTTAAGGTTTTGATTGTGTAAAACCATAGTCTTTTAGGGCTTTCTATTGATATTTAGAGCTTATAATGAAACCCTAATTTTTTATGGTTTAGGGTTTATGACAAAACCCTTGTAATAATTAAAGTAAAGTCCTAGGAATGAAACCCTAGGTGTATAATCTTCCACACAATTGAAACCTTTGTCTCGTCAAATTGTTGAAATTTGATGTGTGTATCTAGAGGATTATGATAAAAACCCTAGTAAGAGATTGATATAAGAATGAATCCCTAGATATGAAATGCTAGTATGTTAACTTGATTGTTGAAATCTAGGGTTTGTGACAAAACCCTAGTATAATTTGTCATAAATTTCTATGGAATAATATTGAATATATAAAATTCTATGATTAATTTGTTAACTTTTTTTCAGTTGCTGATATCAAGGCTTTAAGTCTTGATGATGGAATTTAAGGTTTTTGACAAAACCCTAGCAAAGTTGTTAAAAGTCTAGATTATGAAAATATGTAGCTTGTATTGATTGTAAACCTAATTAGGTTTAGGTTTTAGATCTCTAAAGATTGATTGTTTTGATTCTTCCATTACATGCTAACCCTACTTTGGTAAAGTTAACTTCATGCTCCAATATATTTTTCCTTGGTTGTACTTGTTGAAATATTTGCAGGTACATGATCTTCAAGATGTTGAAGATGTTCATGACTTGATAAAATGGATGAGCATGATGAATGAAGGAAGATGTAAGAATGATTATGACATAAAATAGATAACCTTCTTGTCATGAGAAAGGATGATGTCCCTGAAGAAATGAATCTTTGAAAGGTTGAATTTTCCCTGATGCTATGAAGTTGTTGATCTCCCTAAGTTGAGAGGGAGATTGGATGAAAGGAAGTGTATATCTCCCTAGTTGAGAGGGATGGAATAATGTGGAAACTATAATAAATACCTCTAATAGAGAATACAGATCATGGTTAGAGCATTACATATATATATTCATGAATGGAAAAGTTAACAAGAATTGGATATTCTGGAAGAATTACTAAGGTTGAGTTTGGTGCTGTTAGAAAATTGAAGAAGGAACCTTTCAAAAAAATGTATTTGGATAATATGATGATAATTTGGGAAACATTAAAATTATTAAGGATCTCGAAGGTTTGTGTTATTGATTAGGGTTGTGTTTGTGCAGATCTCTCCATAAAAAGTTTGAGCATTCGAAGCATGCTTGGATTGGTGGATATATATGGTTTAGTTGATAAGGAGAGATGAAGAATCTTGGGGTGACAAGATGCTTGGGAGGACAACTGATCAACCAATGATGATGTCTAGATCCCAAAGTAGGGAGGGTGGCATTGGACATGGAGCTTTGACCTTGGATATGCACCTAGATCCCTAGGTTGGTGTTAGAGCTTAAAGTTTGATGGTACCTAGAGTGGCTAAAGCTTGAGTACACCTTAGTCCCACCCAATTAGAATACCCTAGTGAGTTATCTAATCTATAACACTGTGTGTGCTATGACTCTTCATAGAACTTATCATTTTGAGCTCTTCCATGTATCTATATATAAATGTAATTATGGATACCTCCATAGTTAATAGGGAGTGTTGAAGAATGTAACTAGTGTCGGTCTTCATAATTGTATTTTAAAAGAAAAATAATTTTTTTATCAAATAAATATTGACTTATTAAAGCATGGCTTTCATGATTGGGTCAATGGTCAATAGGTAAAATCACCCATTGTGTGCTCTAGGGTTTAAATCTTGAGTCAAGGTCATAGTCATGATGTAAAATACCCTTCATGGGCATCTTTAGTCAAAGAAGAAAAAATATTTGAATGAAAAAATGGACTCCTCCACCAAGTCAACCCCTATCTCTCCTACATGTCGTCCTATCTCTCCTACAAGTCAGCCTCAAAGGAGCCTCATTCTACTATATATATTTAAGAAACTTGACCTATTGAGAGACACTTAACCACACATATTCAATTTGCAGTTTGGTGTAAGAAAGGTGATGCAGAGACTTAGAAAAATGAAATTCAAGTCAAATGAAGAAGAAGGGAAGTTTTTCAAGCTATGAATAACCAAATTTTTTTATGTCACATGTGTGATCTTGAAGCTGGTTACAAAGGCTGAGATTAAGAGATTGAGTTACAAAATTTGTAGGGAAGAAGAAGACAAGGATCTATAAAACTACTTCTGTTAAGGGCTAACTTGGTGGATGGAGTGAGTCTATGTCTTTGGTCAAAGGTAAAGAATGTCTCAATCTGATTTGAATCTACTGGTGAAGAGTTTGATTGGGTTTTCCCTTTCATAGGGGTTTTTCCTTAGATGAGCACCTGTATCTTTTGTGCTCTTGCTATCTTTGAAATTTTGGCAGTTGTCTTGATGATAATAATGTAATAACAAAGAAGAATAAAAATAACTAATCACAAGAAATTGTCAAGTAAAAGAGAAATCAAATTAATGAGAAGACCTAACAATGTTGCCCTAGATTTATCTACATATTTTGCTACTAGCTAGAAATACTTTATTTTAAAATAGTTGAAGTAGAGGCTTAGTAGTACTCTCTGGAGAAAATCCATGGTGGAAAGCCATAACCTTCATTATTCTCCCATTTGTAGTTAATTTTAGAGTGCATATGAACTTATAGAAAGTCTTACTAACAATGGAGTAAATCAACATTGTGGTTCATCTTAAGTTCATACAAGGTCATTTCCTTCCTCTGCACTGTGTTATAGTCTCCTTAATGGCTTAACTTGATTGTGGAACAAATTCTATCCTTTTGACCAAACCTTCCTCTCTCACCCCTCTATTGAACCACCGAGATTCCACCCCTCTACTTAGTTATGGAATATCATGACCTTTTTCACTTTCCCCTCCATAAATTTTTCTCTTGGTGTACCTTTAACAATTATGTTAGGTCCCTATACTACTAATGTAACCCCTTATTGTTATTAGTGAAACCCCCTTATTATATTGTTGTTCCCATGTAGTACCCATATTGTTATTATTGTGCCCCATAGAAGCCCACTATTGTTATTGTAGTGCCTTTACATTATTATTGTTATGTCGGCTCTGATTACATTATGACCCGTTAGACTCATATATATAGAAAGGAGGTCTTGTCATTTGTCTCATCAGAGAATTGTTCATTTGTGTAACGTAAAGGAGGTTGCCCCCTCGAAGAGGCTTATTTTGAAGGCGTTTATCTATATTTTCTATCTTTTTGTGAGTTGGTTTCTATCCTTTTGACCAAACCTTCCACTCTCACCCCTCTATTGAACCACTGAGATTCCACCCCTCTACTTAGTTATGGAATATCATGACCTTTTTCACTTGCCCCTCCATAAATTTTTCTCTTGGTGTACCTTTAACAATTCATCTTATAGAATTGGAGATTGCATCTTCCTTATGCGTCAAATCGCTTCTTCTTTCTATAATAGCTGTTTGTAATACATTGTGGTTCTCAAGTTTCTACATGGTCATTCTCCACCTTTATCTTGTGATTCAATCCTCTTTATGGTTCATATTAAATATGGAAAAAACTATATCCCTTTGGACCAGATATCCCTCTCCCACCCTTCTCATGAATTGGCGGGATTCCAACACTATGATTGGCTATGGAATTTTAGAACCATCTTCACATACCTCTCCATCAATTTTTTCTCTTGGTATACCTTCAAAAACTTATCATGTAGAATTGGAGATTTCACCTTCATCATGTGTCTGATGCATTTTTCTTTCTACAAATGTTATTGTTGATGTGGTTTCTAGTGTGACTTTGATTTGGTATGCATTTTCGGCATTGAGTTAGTTATCTTGCTTTGCTACCATTGAGAAAAAACAAAACAACAAGAACAACTTGATAAATGGAAATCGCTAATTATACTTGGTTATGAAGAATATTTCTATGATGTAATGCATACTTTCTTTGATGAAATGAAATTGCCATATGGAAGACATAAGTGTATGATCCATATTTTATAAAATATCCATAGTAATGTGCATGTGTCTATATATATATATACATGTAAAACATAAGAACCATCTAATCTTATATCATTTTTTTTCCACCATCCATCCATATAGGTTCTCATCAATCCAAAACTTTGATTGCATTTTCAATAATTTGGGTTAGTTTAGATTGAGTAAAATATCTAAAGGTATAAATAGAATATATATAATAAAAAGTAAAATTATTATAAAATTAGCTATGGCTAAGTGGTTGCGATAAAACGTTATTGTGATTTTGAACCATATATATAGATAACTTAATTGAAACCGACAATTTTCATGTTAAATGAGTTATAGTATAAAAATTTCCTTATACAACAAGGTTATTGTACCTATTTTGTTAGTTGTGACTTTGTATCATCTGTTTTTTCAATATTATTTATGTTAGAAATTGAAAAAACTTTTTATTTTAAATAAAATAATATATTGTTGAATGTGAAACTTAACCAACTTCATAATTGTGAAACCTAAAATAAATATTATTCATAACACTAAACACAATTATATATTTAACTATTTATAATGTAATTAGCCATTAACAAAACATTAACCTAAAATAAATGAAACAATACCCTGTAAAACATTTCCATTCACATCAAATAAGTAATGTTAAACATTTCCATTCACACAGTTAGTTAATGTTGGCACAGTTCTCATTATTCAATTGTGGCATCTAAGAATAAACCACCACCCAACAAATTATTGAGTTATTTATACATAATTATTTTTATAAATAATGGAGTTATTTTACATAATTACTTTTAATTATATAATTTTATTAATATTGGAAGGGACACAAGCCCTGTTAGACTCTCTTTTAATGATTTAAATGCCGCCAACATATTAATTCAAAATATGACCTGATGCATACATAAATATAAAAAAGGCCTATCCTTTAGGGCTTGGAACCAGAAATGGATAATAATTTTAAACAGACACAGATTAATTGAAACTTTGTGCACATTTGAAATTGAGAAGCAAAACTTTTTGGATACAACTATTAATTTTTATATATGTGAATTGAATATAAATTTTTTTATTATATATTTAATTTTATATAATGTGAATGAATATAAATTTTTATTATATATTAATTGGTTTCTTCAAATAATAAATTAATAAGGTGTATGTTGAAATTTGTAAAAGTAAACATAGAATAATAATATTATTTTTATTGGTTATGAAATTTAATATTTTGGATTTTTATTAATGTGTATGTTTAATTTATAATAATGGAAATAATATATTAAGTATTATTGTGCTTGTGTAGTTTAATGTTTTAGAGTCATCACTTTAATGTGTATGTTCAAATTTGTAATTATAGATATAGTAAATTTAATTTTGTTATGACCATGTAGACAAATGTCTTGCACCTCTCATTGTTAATGTATATGTTCTAAAACTTGTAATAATGGACACAATACATGAAATTTTGTTATGGTAATCCAACCCAATGTCTTTCACCCCTCACACTTAATGTGGATGTTCAAACTGGTAACAATAAACATAATACATTAAATTTTGTTATAATTATGCAACCTATTGTCTTGCACCCCTTTCCCTTAATGTGTATGTTAAAACATGTAACAATGCACATGTACTCTATATTTTGTTATGGTTGTACATCCCAATGTCTTGCACCCCTTGCCCCTACTTGCACATGTTTAATCCCATTAAAGTTTCCAACACCATGATGTTATGTGGTGTTGCATTGGGTGATATATGACTACCCTCTTTAATCCTTATTATTATGTAAACACAAATTTTGAGAGAGGCGAGAATTTCACTAATATAAATATATAGAGAAACCTTTCCATAGATTTGATTGACTTACTTAAATAATAAAAATATAAAATTATGCTTTCCTAAGACCTAATCAAAATATATTAATTAATAAATAATAAACTAAAATATTATGGACCACTAAATAATTTTTTAAAAACATATCCAATACTAAATAATTAAAATCAAAATATTATGAAAATTTCGAAATAATTAAACAAAATTGGTAAACTATTAAAATTTAAAACCAGAAACACTAAAGGATTCTTGCATAAATGTTTTCATAAAAACATGTTTTTTTTTTTTTTTTTTTTTTTTTAAATTGCTTCATGGTGCCCACTACACTTATAATTTCTTCTTAACACATCTATATACATCAACATAAAACACACACACACACATATATATTTCTTCATGGTCCCCACTATACCTATCATTTCCTAGTGCATCTATATACATACATAATTGTTTGTTACGATACAAGGTACATAGCTATAGAGTGAAAGAAAATTAATTTTTTTTTTTCTAATTTTGTGAAATATATTATTAAAAAAATGCTCTGTGATGCACTCCAAACTTATAACTACCTTTTTGTACTTATATACATACATAATGGTGTGTCTAGATACCAGGGTAGCATTGTAAGGTTAAAAAAATCACCAAAAGACACTTGAATTTTGTAAACAAATTATTTAAAAAATAGAAACAAAACCTTTGCCATGCAAAACAAACTTCTAATTATATGCATTTGTAAACAAATTATTTACAAAATAAAAACAAAAACTTTGTAATGCAAAATAAGCTTGTAATGGTATGAGGGCATAGGGATACAAAAATACTATGATAGGGTTTATTAGATTAATTTTTCATTTTAGCTAATATGTTGATAGTTGAAAAAATTCCTTTACCAATAAAGGGAGAATTATTTAATGGAAAATTACAATTAGCCTTGCTTCCGCTTGGTGTAACAATATCCATGATTGGTATGTGGGCATATTGCCCGCAAATAGATTGTTCCTCAAAAGGAGACTTTCTTGTTGAAGTTCTTCTAAATCCTAAATGCAATCTTATTAATTATACAAATGCAATCCTATATCTAATTGTAAATTAACAATGATAAAGAGTGATTGATTACATGTATGTAATTCATTAATGAAAAAAGAGAAGAAACTCATTATTCTCCACCAAAAAACACATAGACACATTTAAATAACATGAATGAGAATGAATTCCATATAAAATCATATTAGAATATATCCCCACAATCATATTCATAACCAAAATATCATGCTTTATCAAGCAATCCTGATAATGAATAGAAGTTTGATAAAATAATTGACAATAATGCATGATTGACAAAATGATTATGAACTAGCTTTTACTTGTATTAAAAGTTGAGAAAAAGTTCTTTAATATCAAATTCAACCGAAATCTATCATACTTAATCTAAAATTCACTTGATAAAAATATACAAGAAAGAATTATATATTTTACAACCATAAAGTCTTCAATCCTTCTTAAAATGTTGACAGAGATGTACAAGTTTCATGTTTGGATTTTGAATCCATAGATTTCAAAATAATACTCAGACTAATAGAAATATTTAGTTTTGATTACAAGGTATCCAACCCAATAAACCATGGAAAGAGTATCCTTTTATAATTAATCTTCCTTCTCTTGTTCAGTTGCAAATTTCTTCTTCCTTCTCACCTTTCAGTAGTATTTTTTGAAAAATGTTATTAAATAAAAAATCATATATTTCTAATCCATTGTATGGCAACAAGTTTTCTCCTTTTTCCAAATTTCTTTTTCTCCTTTTTCCACGTATCACCTGCACAAAACAATTTAAATATAATTATTGATATTTACATTTTCAAAAAGATATTCAATAATATTATCATTGAAGGAAAGGTTTCTTGAAACAATAAAATATAAATGAATTAATAAGAATAAAATTAATTAAAGTTCTTGATAACTCATTCCTTTATTTCATTCCTTTATTTAGGATTATAGTTTATTTTTTAAACAAGATTTATTTATTTATTTAGTATTAAAACTTTGTGTTGAGATTGCAACAAATAATTCAAAACAAGGGCATATTTCATTTGCTTATTTGTAGTTATATCTACCTTTAGAATGCCCATTATTCCAAAATGTTTTATTCCTTTTAAATCTAAACTATTGTTCCTATAAGCACATAAACACCAAAACACAAACAAATTTTGGCAACATCTACAAACTAACATGTTAAATATGTTTTATAATAATGTCATCACACAACCATGTCCCCCCATTCAAAGGGGAGAATATTACATTAAGATCAAGTAATTTCATGATACCGTGCTTGTGTCATTGCTAGAGAAAGAGGGATTTGAAGTTTGTATTCTAATAGTATATTGAAGACACTCAATGCGTTTTTGGAGACAAGAGATCACATCCTCATTCCTATGGATTATGATTCTTTGTGATAGAAACTAGGACAACACTGGGGGGGGGGGGGGTAATCAATATTGTAGAAATTTTAAAACTTTCTTCTACTCATGAAAAATACTAGGACACCAATAAACACTTCAACAATTAATTCATATCATTATCACACGAATAAATCATTAGAGGCACAAATAGAACACATAGATTCTTCAAAATTTCTTCAAATTACATCATAAAGGTAAGCTTCTACTTTCTATTACAAATTTCTCTTGCTACAACCAGAAGGAAGCTACTACTCCCTTATTTATCAGCTACAACTGAAAGGAGCTACAACCCCTAGTTTATCAGCTATCGCTAAAAGGAGCTCCAACCCCTAACTTTACCAGCCACTACAGAAAAGAGTTACAACCCTTGATCTACAAGCTACTATTTTGTTGACCTCAATGATTCATCTTTCATACCATTTTAACACTCAAATAATGAAGGGCATTTCCTTTCATAAAAAAATCAATTTCTTACTTCAAACACTCACAACAACCACATTAAAAAATACTTGGTTACAGGTAAATCCACTAGGATTCATCAACACATCTAACCCAATGCACAAATCACCAAGCAAATTTGATTATGTTTTTATAGAAACTTGACTGATATTTTTAGTTCTTCAAGTTCTACTCATGTTGCGCTTGAATGTTTGAATGAATATTTATTTTGACTCATCTAATACTTCTTTCAAGTCTTTTAAATGTAATTTCAAGGTTTTTTTTTTTTTTTTTTTTTTTTTTTTAAACAAATTCTCTAGAAAAACAATTTTCATGTTTTGATAATAAGCATAGCCCAAAGTTTTCACTTACGGGGAGAGATGATGGAAGCAACAAGGGTTTTGGTGTGAAAAATTACAGAGATTCTGATTTTTATGGTGTTGGATGAAATGATCAAAGATCTAGGGCATCGATGCTTTGGGTTGTGCTGATTTATGTCAAGATCTGCAACCTTTTATGATTCGAGGTTGTTCCTATGTCTCTGCAATGATGTTGGTGTTGTTTTGCTCAGATCAGGGAGTTGGTTAGTGGCAGTAGTTGGGAGCTATCCCTCTAGGGAGAAGACAATATAATTGATAGAGGCTAGGTGTTGAGTCTTGAAAATGTCATTCATTTCCATTACACTTTCACTATTATGTCCATTATATGACCTCCATTTCACTACTATGTCACCACATTCATCCCACTTTCATTATCATTGGGCCACATTTATGTTTTTCCAATATTTATTAATTCTAAGCCTTTTGAGTGAATTTATGGTTTAAAATTATAAAATAATGTGCATATGCTTATACCTAACAAATGGGTTGAGATTTTTGACATGTGTAGGTTGAAAGGAGGCTTCTAGAAGACCCTTATGTGGCACTCTAAGGACAAATTCGAATTTGAGTGGAAAGAATCATGGGACCATGAGGATATGTGTCACATCTCCTAATTGTATTCTAACTCTAAGAAGACATGTGTCTTATCAGTTCCTATTTTGATTAGGACTCTGGAGGTAGAGGGAGAGATTCATGGACTCTCATTAATAAGATGGTTTCTCATCTTTTTGTATAAATAGGAGATCTCTCTCCTTCATTTGTTAGCTAGCTTGGCTTGGCTTTTAGTTCTTTAGCTTGGAGTTTGTAGTTCTTCCTTGATGGCTTTTGAAAGCTTTGGAGAGCTTTGTTGTACTTTGTGATTTTGAAGAATTTGAATAAAACTTTGATGTTCCCAACCTGGAAGGAGATGTGAAGTAGATGTCATGGAGCATATTAGAATGTAAGGTAGAGTAGATTTCATTTTGTAATTTTGCTTTGATTTTATTATGTCATTTGCTTGCTTTCAAGTTTGATAGATTAGATTTTTCATTCATGCAATTTTAATTCATGTAAGTGTGTTCAACCGGTTGATTGTAGATTATTGTAAGAAGAGCTTCGGCGTAAATCACATGAGAAGGACCTTTGTCGACGCGTTTCGAACCAACTAGTGTGGTTCATCGTCGGGACAAGTTGAAAGACAGATCTGGCCTAGCAGGTTAAGTAGACAGAGCAGAGACTCAAACGGCTATAAAACGGCTATAATTGACCCTAGGACCTAGGTAACAAATTTTAATAGTAAATTAAATATTTTTATTATTTTCATAATGTTAATATTATTTTATTTCTAGAAATAAGTAAAATTATTATCACACGTAATATATTTAAATAAATATCTTTTATGTTATTAATAAATTAATACTAATGGATGTCCTGAATTCCATTCATATTCCTAAAAAATAGGATGTTAGGAGTAAATGAATAAATCTATAATTCTAATGGTTCTGGGTTCTTAAATTAATAACTAACTATAAGTATGAATTATTATTGAAGGTATGTTATTTCGTTAGAAAAATTACAATCTTTACCTGTTATGTAATATCCTATTTTATTTGTTTATAAGGTTATTAAATAAACAATAAATAATATCTTTTTACGAGATTGAATTTGACCCTAGGACCAAGGTAACAAAATAAATTTAATATTTTTATTATTAATATTATTTTATTTCTAGAAATAAGTAAAATTAGAATCACAAGTAATAAATATTTTTATGTTATTAATGAATTAATACTAATGGAGACCTTGAATTCCATTCTTATTCATAAAAACAGGATGTTAGGAGTAAATGAATAAATATATAATTCTAATGGTCCTAGGTTCTTGAATTAATAACTAACTATATATATGAATGTTTGTTAGAGGTATGATAATTCGTTAGTAAAATTATAATTTTATGTAATAACATATTTTATATGTTTATAAGGTTATTAAATAAACAATTAGTAATATCTTCTTACGAGGTTGTAATGATAAGTAAGGGTGAATGCTTACTAAAACAAAATTTTATTCTGGTTTGGTGAATTATATATATTATGTGGTGTGTAAATTTTTATATATTATATACAATTTTAGAAATAGAAAACTATTTAGGAAAAGCTAAAAAAGAGCTGAAAATAAAAGAGTTTAAAGAGGATTAATCACACAAATAAAAAGAATAACATTGACATAATTATTATAATATATATATACCTAATATAATGACCAAAGAAACTAAAAAGGACAAGCAAGGGACTCATATCTGCCCTTATCAAAGAGAAAATCTTATTTCCACAAGAAGATCGGAAGTTAATCAAAAATAAAAATAAAAATCAAAGGAACCAGCCAACAAGGCCAGAAAATGGAGCTGCCAGCGATACATTCAAAAACATAAGACGAAATCAACTCGGAGAAAGAATCCGGATGAACCGAAGGGGGAAGGAAGAAACCCTAAGAGGATAGGGCAGGGATCCAACTTCTACTAACCTTCCAACCGTCATCACGATTAAGATTGATGGGTCTTCGCTCAATTTCAATAGCTTCCCTTAACTTACGATGATGGAACCGATCCACCCTGGCAATGACTTTGGCCTCCTCTATGCAGACTTGATGCTTAGTCTTATCCACATGCTCTGCTAAGGCTGAGGACTTTGTTCTGCCATGCCTCAAGTCTGCTGCATGTTCGCAAATTCTCTGCTGGATGGAGCGCCCAGTTTCTCCTATATAGGGTGTCCCACAAGAGCAAGGAATCAGATACACTCCCTTCAAATCCTTGGGGTTAACAGGATCCTTCACCGATCGCAGTGAATTACGAATGGTTTTTAGGGGCCTGAAGGTAGAGGGAATATCAAACTTTCTGAGGATCCGAGCAATCTTGTCCGTGGTTCCTTGGATGTAGGAAAGATGAACACCTGGATGGCGTTCCTTAGGCTCTTTCTTAATCAATGCATTTTTGGAGGCTCTAAGGAAAGCCTTCCGCCCAAGCTGCCTACTATATCCGTTTTCCACAAAGACATCAAGGAGGTGGGATCTCTCTCCATCTAGGCTCTCCTTATCTGAGATCCTGAGGGCACGCGTAGCTAGGGTGTTAAGGACACCCATCTTCTGAGCCGGGAA
>APFE031638850.1:70100-86188 GCA_000404065.3 Pinus taeda | reverse complement strand
TGAGAGAAATTAGTTTCTAGATTATTTAGAATTAATGAGGGAGCCTAAGTTGGAATTAGTTTCTAAGTTTTAGGGATGGGAATCTATCTTTTAGGGATGTTGAGAGATTTAAGGGTTTGTTGAGGAATTGAAGGGATAAAGCATTAAATTAGATTATTTTTAAAATTGTATAAATAGGATTGAGAATAGGAGAGGAAGAGAGAGCTGGTTTGGAACAACCAAGGCTGTAAGCCTTTGGTAAATTGTAAGGGTCATCAATTTGGAATATCAAGCCAAATAAAATTTGTAAGTAATCTTGTTTTGATCATAGATTATATATATAAAAATTTGGTGATTGGTTGTGAAATTTATAGTTACTTCTAGTTAAATGTTTATATATGAGGGAATGATTGCTGGAAAATCGACCAAATGAAACCCGAATGAAAGAAATTGTGAGATGTCCAAGTTAAAAGGGATTAATATAACATTTGTTATCTGTGCATGAATGATTTTGTTATATCGATCTGAATTCGATTAATTGCAAATGAAAAGAGGAGAGCACCAGTGTTTTAATACATTTTAAGTCTGCAGTGTCAAGCTTGTGTAATCTTGAGGGGTCAATAGCAGAATTGCTATTCGTTAGTGCGTTGAGAGTGCCCAGTAAATATAAAAAATCATAAGCTTATAAGCAATCAAAGGGAGTTTGATTTAAAGAACTATGTGTTCAATTGACAGTGAATGCGTTGATGCAATGAACTGATTTCCGGAATAGTCTTATGTAAAAACTGAATTCAATATGTAGGAGGATCAATATTATCAGAGTTTGGAGGCGCTAACTGGTAAATCGATTAAGTGTTTAATTTGCAGTTTGTAGGGCGCAAGTTTGATTCAATGAGTGGAACAGAGACTCCAATGAAATTCGGTCTACTTTGTAGTGTTTGAGCTTGAGGTTACATCCAGAATTTTTTATGTTGAAATCGATTGGTGAATTGGAGAGGAATGTTGATAATGTAATGCAGAAAGCGTTGAGTTAATAATGGACAGCGCTGAGCTAATAATGCAGTGCAGGAAGCGTTAAACACTGATTCGGTATATGGACAACTTTGAAGGCGTTAAGCACTGGAGATTCGTTGTTCTATCCAGGAATGTGTTAATGTTGAATGAGATTGCCGGATCGATTCTCATTTCCGTTATGAAATAACAGAGCACTATTGTTATGGTATTTTGTCTGCAAAGTAAGTATTAATTTGTGAATGAATTGTAGGGATTATGTAGTCCAGGACTGCGTTTTGGATAGTGTCGGAAGTGATCAGTGGATCGAAGTCTGAAATGATCAAAGTGGAGTTGGGTATTATTGCTGGGTCAGTCGATTTGAATATCGATTTGTTTTGCATAAATTTTTGATACAAATCTTGAGTGTTGCTGTGGTGATCGATTGTAATTACCAGAAATTTCTAAATTCCAGATCTATTTAGATGTGTGTTAAACGTTTGACATTGACTTTGTGTGAAAGTGCTAAGGATTTGATAACAGTATGTAAAAATGTAGTACAACAAATGAAAGTAAAGGCAGAACAATGGCACGACAATTGGAACCATTGCAGATAAATTAACGCTGGTAAATAGAGTTTTGTATTAAAAATTGAAGTGAGACCACTAGTACACTGAAATGGAAGAGGCGAACATATATTTGGTGCTTTGGCTGGTTGGAACAGGTAATTTTGTGCATGCAAATGATATTAGTGTTGTTTGAGGTTGAAAAGCATAAGTTCATTCTTTTGATTGAACTCAGTTATAAGCCATATTGGACCATTGGTGTTAAATGGAATTGATGAGAAGAGATTTAATATGGAGATTGAAATGGTAGCAGGGCGCATCTTTTTATTGAGTTTTGATGACAGTGTTAAAACAGAGTTTGGACAACGCTTAATAACACAGGTATGTTTAAGCTGAATGGAATTTGAATAGCGCTGGTATAATAAGTTGTGACTGAGGTTTATATTGGGTTCAAAAGTGGAACTTTGTTATAATGCAAATTGGTTTTTATTCAAATATTGAACTCACACTATGATCGGATCATATATACTCATGTTGTTGAATTGAAACAAATAATGGAAGTAATGGGTGAGTAGTATGGGATTTATGTTGGAAGGATTCCACAATTAAATGGTATTGTATGAATTTGCCAATTGTTGAGGTTTTGACTTGGGTATATAATGATGAATTCTTTGGATAAAAATACTGTTGAAGTTCCTGGGTGTTGCAAGCTTTAGGCTTGAGTCAGCTTGCTTCTACCATGAAAGATATTTGACTTTTTCTTTGCACCGAAACAGTAGATCTATCCAATATATCCAATTAATAGATTTTCTCTGGATTTCAAGGTCCTTTAAGATCAAATCTCCAAGATTTCCTCGTAGCTTTGATAAGAATGCAACTTTTTGTGTTGAGTCAGTTGAAAGATTATCTTTATAAACTTTAGCTATAAAATCTTGGCCAAATGTTTCGAGAAACTTTAATCTTTCAATTCCATCCTAGTGAGGCTTGTAATTAGCTGTTTCTTTTCATCTATAGGTTCAAGCACAAATTGTGTTTTCAGCAGTACTTATAAAGTAGATAAACCTGATGCCACTATTCTTTGTCATTCTTCTAGTGGTCTTGTCCACCAGTCATATCCAATGCCTATCATCCTTTTCCTTGCTAGGACAAATATGAATAGATTATCTAGCCTTGTAGTAATTTGCATTTGATATAAGGATCCTATCCATATTCTTATCGACTCTCTTATATTTGTAGATTTATCAAGATCTAAGATATATCCACTAGAATTAGAAGCAAAAAGATCTTCTTCTATTCTGGGATACTTGTCGACATCTTTGAAAAAGTTAGCTTTTTGAATTCATGGTAAAATAAAAGATGGGAATTTTGAAGTATCATTTTGTAATGTGACTATTTATGCTTTTGATTTTCTATTTTTTTTTGAAACCTGTTCTTCCTTCAAAGTCTTGAACGATGTTTCAGATGTGCTGGCTTCTGTTTCTTCTTGGTCCCAAGAATTGGGGGTAGACATATCAATTGTAAACTTTGAACTCTGGCATGCTTTTGCTTTTCTTCTTCTTTTTTTATTTTACATCCTGGCTTCCTTTTCAGCTCTTTCTTGTTGTTGTTCATCGTGCAAAAGTTTTATACTGGCTAAAATGAGTTCGTTTTGTTTACCTAGATCATCTATGGCTTCTACTACATAAGAACACCATGTAGTCAGATATTAGTTTATCTGGTAGACTTGATCTAGATCATTTGGATTCGACAAATTATTTTCAATAAGGGGTGCACAATCAACATGAGTAGGAGGTTTCCTGGATGAGGATGATGTAGTACAGAACTTGGTCTTTGGAGGTTATTTTTCTCCTTTTACATATCGACAATTTGCAAATTGCCATTTCTAGACAGGGGAAAATCGAGAACTAGAAATCCTAAACTTGAAGGCTTGATGACAAAAAAGCAATCAAAATCTGCCTTCTTGGGCTGATGACAAAAAACAAGACATAAAAACAAGACGTGTGTCTGTACAAGATGGACAAGTCAGAATTATACAAGAAAAACCTTCTGTTCCAGGTCCTATAGTCCATCCAAGAAGACATGCTTTACCAATTCCATGTCTTGAAGAAGCCTCATCACAAGCAGCCAATACCTCTAGTCAATCAGACCTATCTCCTAATGAGTTGTACATACTAGAAGTTAAAACTTTTTTTGCAGTCAATAAAATGTTTAGGATTTCTAGTTCTCAATTTTCCCCTATTGAGGAGTGGCAATTTCCAAATCATTGATATGTAAAAGGAGGAAAATGGCCTCCAAAGACCAAGTCTTGTACTACATCATCCTCATCTAGGGAACCTTCTACTCGTGCTAATTGTGCAACCCTTATTGAATATAATTCCTCGAATCCAAATGATCTAGATCAAGTTTACCAGATAAGAAAATATCTGATTACATGATATTCTTATGCAGAAGAAGCCATAGATGATCTAGGAAAACAAAACGAACTCATTTTGGCCAATATAAAACTTTTGCACGATGAAAAACAAGAAGAAAGCACTAAAAAGGAAGCCAGTATGCAAAAAAAGAAAGAAGAAGAAAATCAGGAGCACCCCAAAGTTCAAAGTTTACAATTGATATGTCTACCCCCAATTTTTGGGACAAAGAAGAAACATAAGCCAACACATTTGAAAAATCGTTCAAGCCTTTGAAAGAAGAACAAGTTTAAGAAAAAAATCAGAAAATCAAAAGTAGAAATAGTCACATTACAAAATGTTGCTTCAAAATTCCCATCTTTTATTTTACCGTTAATTCAGAAAGCTAATTTTGTCAAAGATGTCCACAAGTATCCCAGAATAGAAGAAGATGTTTTTGCTTCTAATTCTAGTGGATATATCTTAGATCTTGATAAATCTACAAATCCAGGGGAGTCAATAAGAATATGGATAGGAGCCTTATATCAAATGCAAATTACTACAAGGCTAGATAAAGTATCTATATTTGTCCTAGTAGAGAAAAGGATGGCAAGCATTGTATATGACTGGTGGACAGGACAGCGAGAAGCATAACAACAAGCAGTAGTGGTTGCAGGTTTGTCTACTTTAGGAGTACTACTGAAAGCACAGTTTGTTCCTGAACCTATAAATGAAAAGAAACAACTCATTATAGACCTCACTAGGATGGAACTGAAAGATTTAAAGTTTCTTGAAATATTTGACCAAGATTTTATGGCTAAAGTTTATAAAGCTAATATTTCAAATGACTCAACTCAAAAAGTTGCATTCTTATCAAAGCTACTAGGAAATCTCGAATATTTGATCTCCAAGGACCTTGAAATCCTGGGAAATCCTATTGATCAGATCTATTGGATAGATCTACTGTTTAGGTGCCAAGAAAAAGTCAAATATCTTTGCTGGCAGAAACAAGCACATGATATCACTACGAGTATTAATATCTGTCGTGCTACTCTTCCATGGACACCTTTTAGAAAAAAGAAGAAAAACAAGAGATATTGTAGATTTAAGCCCAAGAAGGTAGCTAATCTCTGAAGACCTTTCAAAAATTTTCGTTTCTTAAAAAAGAGGAGACAGCCAAGAAAAACAATAATTGTTGTTTCATCTGCAAACAAGAAGGACATTTTTCCAGGAAATTCCCTAACAATTCTTCCATTAAATTGAAAGCTTGTGTTAATATTGAAGAATTTCTTGATGATTTGTCAGTTGTTGAATCACAGGAGGAATTATTAGATGTATATATTTTAACTAATGCCTCCTTGACAAAGGAAGAAAATGAAAGCTCAGAATTTGTTCAGAAGAATATTTCTCAGAAGAAAATGAACTACATTATAGTGATGAAATTGAAATAGATTCAGAAACTTCATAAAGTTCAGAGACAAATGAATATGTTTCATTATGTTGGTCACCTGAAAGAACTAAGGACAAAGGTAAGCAATCTATATCTTCCCTACCAAAGATTAACTCTTTTTGTCCTTATGAGAAGAATATTGTTGCTTCATCTTCGTCCATGCCCGTTCCAAAGTTTGATCCAAAAGCTAAACAAAGTTTTTTTAAAGAAAATGGTGAAAACTAAAAATTTGTTGAAAAAATAGTTGGATAGGTGTTCATGCCTTTATTGACACTGGAGGTTCCAAAAATCTAGCCAGACCCTTTTTGTTCAAAATAACGTGGAAGCCATTACAAAACATACTTGTCTGAGAAAGTATTGGAGGTACAATAAATCTCACTCACTATGTTAATAATATCTCTATGAAAGTAGGAGGGAGTATTGTAAAGATTTCAGCCATTCAACATTATGATCCCTCATCTAGTCTATTTCTTGGTATGCCATTTATTAATTCAGTTTTACTAGTAACAATTAGTGAAGACAAAGTAATCATCAATTTGAAGAAGAAAGCAATCTCTATGCCAAGATTACAAATTGCAAACTCTGAAGCAAGGAAAGAAAACAGTCAACAAAAAATAGGAGTTAGAAAGCTGAAGAATGATTCTTGAAAATGGCAAGAGGTCTTGCAATGATATGCAGAAAAAGAGACTCTCAAGACAAAACAAAAGGGCAGTTGTAGACCCTCAATGGTCTAAAGAACAGAAAGACATATATGAGAGACTGCTTAGAAGTTGCTCAGAAGATCCACAGAAGTTTTGGGAAAAAGAAAGTCCAAAATAAGAAATCATCACTGTGCATGAGAATGGAGTAAATGGTAAGCTTATTCCTTGTACTCCTGGTGACGAACAAGAGATCAAGAAATAAATTGCAGAACTATTGAATCTAAATTTGATTGAACCTAGTATTTCTCATTATTCTTGTTTTGCATTTCTAGTAAGAAATCATTCAGAGATAGTAAGAGGAAAGCAAGGATGGTAATAAATTACAAGCCATTAAATGCCATCACCCAAAGTTTCAACTATCCTATGCCCCGTCAAGAGGTCATAATGCAAAAGATTTAGAAAAGCAAAATCTTTAGCAAATTTGACATGAAGTCCGGATATTATCAAATTCAAATCGAACAAGTAGATCGACATAAGACAACCTTTACATGTCTAGCAGGATTCTATCAATGGAAGGTTGTTCCTTTTGGTTTAAAGAACGCCCCTGCTTTCTTTCAGAAAAGAATGGATTTCATTTTTGGTAAGTATGAATTTATCATTACTTACATTGATGAAATCCTGATTCATAGTCTCGATCTTGCTACTCATTTAGCACATTTAGAAATCTTTCTTAAAGAAGTCCAGAACCATGGGATAGTCCTCTCAGAAAAGAAAATGGTTCTGTTTCAAGAGAATATTGATTTTCTTGGAATTCATGTGGTAGAACACATTTAGATGCAACCTCATGTAGTCACTAAACTTGTTGATTTTCCTAATGAGTTGAAACACACCAAAATGATTCAGTGCTTTTTAGGGTTGTTAAATTACATTCATAAGTAAATTCCTAGATTATCTAAAAATACTACACCTATTAGAAAACATTTGAAAATAGGTTGGTCAAGTGGGGAAACAGAAGCAGTCAAGAAGATGAAAGAAGAATGAAAAAATCTTCCTAAATTACAGGCCCCAGGTGAAGGTTTACCTATTTTACAAACAGATGCCTCCGATGAATTTTGGGCTGCAGTTATTTTTGAAAGAAAAGAATATAATCAAGAAGAAGAGCTATGTGCATGTGCCTCAGGAGATTTTTTGCTGAATTAGAAAAATTACTTTATTGCTGAAAAAGAAACTCTTGCAATATTTAATGGTATCCAAAGGTTTGAACTATATCTTGCTCCAAAAACATTCTCAATTAGAATAGATTCAATGAACTTTAAATATTTTTTGGCAACAAATATATCAAGGCAAATGGCAAGAGGAAGGTTATTATCATGGAAAATATGAATTTAGCAATATGATTTTCATGTAGAATGGATTCCTGGAAATTCTAACTATATTGCAGATGCTCTTACGAGGGAGATGAATAAAACTCACAGGATCAATAGCAGAGGAGAATTCAAGCACAACATTTTTGAACTACCTGGAAAATAAGATGTTTTTTCTAATTTTGTATATAGATTTAAGATGTTAGAAAAATCTTGTGAATATCTCTGTACAGAAATAAAAAAGATAGTTGGGTTTAGACTAAGAAGAAACCAATGGATACAAAGATGCCAGGCATGTCAATCAAAAAATATTGGTACTCCTTTGGGATTAGATCCAAAGTTGATAAAAATATATTCCCTACCAAACATGAAGGTGAAAGTATATTTTAGAACTTTTGATGATTTATGGTCCATCTAGTATACACAACCAATGATATGGATTTTGCAGATTCTGAATTATTATCAAATAATTGGCAGCATTGATTTTGCATTAGAAATCTTTACTTGTGCAAAGATGATGGATATTGAAGAAATTAATATAAAGGATAATGTTGAAAAATTCCTGCGCACATTAAGAATTCTAGGTTTGTTTGAAGAAATGGACGCCTCATTCTTGCAAAGGTTGACTAAACACTATGAAAATAGTGATACCTTCCCTCAGTATGATCTTTTCGAACCTTTTGTAGATGGGAAATAAAAGAACGATTGTGCACAAAGAAAAAGATGATCAGAACATCCCAATGCATAGAAAGGAATTTTCAGTATATTAGGATATTCTCATCACCTTGGGACTACCAGAGTATGGAATTCAGAAATGTGATTGTCCCAATTCCCTTTGCATAAGTATTTGAAAAAGATCTCCCAGAAACAGTAGTGATTGCAGATAATAAAGAAGAAATACAAAGGATAACAAATTGGTTGAAAGACTTCAGCAAAGGTAAATTATTTGAGAAAATACACATCCTAAAAAAGCTGAATACATTGCAAGGTGAAAAGAAGATTTTGAAATTCTCTATTAATCAAAAGGCATTAGTCACCATTGGGACAGTGTTAGGAAATTGGACTGAAGATAAAATATGTTTGATCAGTCTATTATTATCTACAAGGATTTGTACAACATTCAATTTTGAGTTAGGTTGGCAAGAAAAGGATATCATCAGCAATAACTGCAGAATATGGGTACAACATATAATTGAAAATGCCACCAACATGTTTTAGATATTTAGGTGAGAATTATTGGACGGGATTGAATTTTCAATACAACCAGCGCCAACATTTTCAACAGTTCATAAAGATTCCTTTCTTGAAATTTAAGTAAATCCTACTGCTTACACCAATAGGTGGAGAAAGAAAGAGGATCCCTTCAAATTTCCTTATCAAAGTCATCATGCTTTCAAGGACAGCATAAAGTTAGAAATAGGACAGTCATCAAAAGCTTCAGCTATAGCAATGACATCTTACAAACGAAAAGAAAAAGAGACAAAAGAAAAAGCCACTTTATTTTTGGATGTATATCAAGATGCCCAAGACCCCACCGAGCAAGAGTATGATTATCTGAAATATCTTGAAGAATCTTATTTACAAAAAGATATCTCTTCAGACGACTATGAATTGGACCGTACTCCGAAAGGGTCATGGTAATAGTGTTTGATTATTTGTAATAGTTCTTAGGTTTCAATTATTGTACAAAAAGGTTTTTGCATTATTGTACTGGAATATTGGGTAGACACCATCTGGATCTGAGTTATCTGAAAGGACCCTCAATAATTTCATATTTTTGATAAGATAGAACCTTAGGTCTTATCAACAAAGCGCAATAAAAATATTAGAGGAGAAGAAGCCCATATTCGAACAATTGAGTGCTTCCCTACTCTTGGATATCTTGATCTTTGCTCTTGTAGTCCGTGTGTGTTGAAGATCTTCAAATTTGTGTGTGTAATTTTTAAGAGGGCTTTGAGTTCATATACTTTGAAGCATCTCGTGGTATGTACATGTTTATTTGAGTAATTTGAAGCCTGTTGGGTTGCCTGTCTGAGGACAGTTTTGTAAATTCAAGAGAACCTTGAGAAGTAAAGCGTTGAAATTTTGAAGACCCATAAGGAAGTGGTCATGTTGCGATCGTAATCTCGGTGTGGGAATTTGACCAAGTCTGACGTTCGTCTTCTGCAGTTGCTCAAGTAAGTTAAGCTATATCAGTAGCTCAAGTAAGTTAAATTATTTCTAATAGAAGAAGATCTTTTTACTTCTAATTCTAGTGGATATATCTTAGATCTTGATAAATCTACAAATCCAGGAGAGTCGATAAGAATATGGATAGGAGCATTATATCAGATGCAAATTACTACAAGGCTAGGTAATGTATCCATATTTGTGTTAGTAGAGAAAATGATGGCAGGCATTGTATATGACTGGTGGACAGGACTAATGGAAGTTGAACGACAAGCAGTAGTGGTCGTAGGTTTGTCTACTTTAGAAGTACTGCTAAAAACACAATTTGTGCCTGAACCTATAGATGAAAAGAAACAGTCAAAGAAAAACAGGAGTTAGAAAGTCGAGGAATGATTCTCAAAATTAGCAAGAGGTATTGTTAAGATATGTATAAAAAGAGACTCTCAAGACAAAACAAAAGATAGTTGTAGACCCTCAATGGTCTAAAGAAAAAAAAGAAATATATGAGAGACTGCTTAGAAGTTTCTCAAAAGATCCACAAAATTTTTGGGAAAAAGAAAGTCCAAAACACGAAATCATCACTCTGCATCACAATGGAGTAAAAGGTAATATTATTCCTTGTACTCCTAGTGATGAACAAGAGATCAAGAAACAAATTGTAGAACTATTGAATCTAAAGTTGATTGAACCTAGTATTTCTCATTATTCATGTTCTGCATTTCTAGTAAGAAATCATTCAGAGATAGTAAGCGGAAAATTAAGGATGGTAATAAATTACAAGCCATTAAAGGCCATCACCCAAAGTTTCAACTATCCTCTACCCCGTTAATAAGTCATAATGCAAAAGATTCAGAAAAGAAAAAGGTTTAGCAAATTTGACATGAAGTCTGGATACTATCAAATTCAAATTGAAGAAGCAGATCGACATAAGACAACCTTTACATGTCCAACAGGATTCTATCAATGGAAGGTTATTCCTTTTGGTTTAAAGAATACCCCTGCTTTCTTTTAGGAAACAATGGATTTCATTTTTTGTAAATAGGAATTTATCATTAGTTACATTGATGACATCTTGATTCATAGTCTTGATCTTGCTACTCATTTAGCACATTTAGAAATCTTTCTTAAAGAAGTCCAGAACCATGGGATAGTCCTCTCAGAAAAGAAAATGGTTATGTTTCAAGAGAATATTGATTTTCTTGGAATTCATGTGGTAGAAGGCTACATTCAGATGCAACTTCATGTACTCACTAAACTTGCTGATTTTCCTAATGAGTTGAAAGACACCAAAATGATTCAGCACTTTTTAGGGTTGTTAAATTACATTCATATGTACATTCCTAGATTATCTGAAAAGACTGCTTCTATTAGAAAACATCTGAAAATAGGTTGGTCAAATCAGGCAACATAAGCAGCCAAGAAGCTGAAAGAAGAATGTAAAAATCTTCCTAAATTACAGCCCCCAGGTGAAGGTTTACTTATTTTACAAACAGTTGCCTCCGATGAATTTTGGGCTGTAGTTCTTTTTGAAAGAAAAGAATATAATCAAGAAGAAGATCTATGTGCATATGCCTCAAGAGAATTTTTTCCGAATTAGAAAAATTACGTTATTGCTGAAAAAGAAACTATTGCAGTATTTTATGGTATCCAAAGGTCTGAACTATATCTTGCTCCAAGAAAGTTCTTAATTAGAACTGATTCAATGAACTTTAAATATTTTTGGGCAGTAATGATATCAAGGAAAATGGCAAGAGGAAGGTTATTATCTTGGAAAATATGGTTTCAACAATATGATTTTGATGTAGAATGGATTCCTGGAAAGTCTAACTATATTGCAGATGCTCCTACGAGAGACATGAATAAAACTCACAGGATCAACTGCAAAGGAGAATTCAAGCACAACAATTTTGAACTACCTGGTAAGCAAGACGATTTTTCTACTTTTGTATATAGATTTAAGATGTTAGAAAAATCTTGTTAATATCATTGTACAGAAATAAAAAAGATAGTTGGGTTTAGACTAAGAAGAAACCAATGGATACAAAGATGCTAGGCATGGCAATAAAAAAATATTGGTACTCTTTTGGGATTAGATCCAGAGTTGGTAAAAATATATTCCCTACCAAACATGAAGGTGAAACTATATTTTAGAACTCTTGATGATTTATAGTCCATCCAGTATACACAGCGAATGATATGGATTTTGCAGATTCTAAATTATTATCAAATAATTAGCAGCATTGATTTTGCATTAGAAATCTTTACTAGTGCAAAGATGATGGATCTTGAAGAAATTAATATAAAAGATAATGTTGAAAAATTCTTGCGCACATTAAGAATTCCAGATTTGTTTGAAGAAATGGAAGCCTCACTCTTACAAAGGTTGACTGAACACTATGAAAATAATGATACCTTCCCTCAGTATGAGCTTTTCGAACCTTTTGCTGATTGGGAAATGAAAGGAGGATTGTGCACAAAGAAAAATATGATTACAACATCCCAATGCATAGAAAGGAATTTTCAGTATATCAGGATATTCTCATCACCTTGGGACTATCAGACTATGGAATTCAGAAATTCCATTGTCCCGAATTCCTTTGCGCAGGTATTTGCAAAAGATCTCTTAGAAACAATAGTGCTTCCAGATAATAAGGAAGAAATACAAAGGATAACAAATTGGTTGAAAGACTTCAACAAAGGTAAATTAACTGAGAAAATACACATCCTAAAAACGTTGAATATATTGCAAGGTGAAAAGAAGGTTTTGAAATTCTTCTTTAATCAAAAAGCATTAGTCACCAGCGGGATAGTGTCAGGAAATTGGACTGAAGATACAATATGTTTGATCAATCTGTTTTTATCTAAAAGAATTTGTACAACACTCAATTCTGAGTTAGTTTGGCTAGAAAAGGATATCATCAACAATAATTGTAGAATATGTGTATAACAAAGAATTGAAACCGCCACCAACATGTTTCAGATCTTTAAGTGGGAGTTATTGGACGGTATCGAATTGTCAGTACAACCAGCACCAGCATTTGCAATAGATCATAAAGATTCCTTTCTTGACATTGAAGTAAATCCTACTGCTTACATCAATAGGTAGAGAAAGGAACAGGATCCCTTCAAATTTCCTTATCAAAGTCATCATGCTTTCAAGGACACCATAAAGTTGGAAATAGGACAATAATCAAAAGCTTCAGCCACATCAATGGCATCTTGCAAAGGAAAAGAAAAAGAGACAAAAGAAAAAGGCACTTTATTTTTGGATGTATACCAAGATGCCCAAGACCCCACCGAGCAAGAATATGGTTATCTGAAATATCTTGAAGACTCGTATTTATAAAAAAATATCTCTTCAGACGACTATGATTCGGTCTATAGTCCGAAAGGGTTATGGTAATAGTGTTTGATTCTTTGTAATAGTTATTAGGTTTCAATTATTGTACAAAAAGGTTTTTGTATTATTGCACTGGAATATTGGGTAGACATCGTCTGGATCTGAGATATCTGACAAGACCCTCAATAATTTCAAATTTTAGATAAGATAGAATCTTAGGTCTTATCACCAAAGAGCTATAAAAAGATTAGAGGAGAAGAAGCCCACATCCGAACCATTGAGTTCTTCTCTACTCTTGGATATCTTGATCTTTGCTCTCGTAGTCTGTGTGTGTTTGAAGATCTTGAGTTTTGCGTGTGTAATTTTTAAGAGGGTTGTGAGTTCATATACTCTGAAGCATCTCATGGTATGTACATGTTTATTTAAGTAAGTTGAAGCCTGTTGGGCTGCCTGTCTGAGGACAGTTTTGTAAATTCAAGAGAACCTTGAGAAGTAAAGCGATGGCATTTTGAAGACCCGTAAGGAAGAGGTCATGTTGCGCTCATAATCTCAGTGTGAGAATTTGACCAGGTCTGACGTTCGTCTTCTGCAGTTGCTCAAGTAAGTTAAACTATATTAGTTCCTTAAGTAAGTTAAATTATTGGGCATCTTGGTATACATCCAAAAATAAAGTGGCTTTTTCTTTTGTCTCTTTTTCCTTTCTTGCTTCAGAGTCTGCAATTTGTAATCTTGGCACAAAGATTGGTTTTTTCTTCAAATTGATGATTACTCTGTTTTTAATAATTGTTATTGGTAAAATTTAATTAATAAATGGCGTACCAAGTTCTGTACTACATCATCCTCATCTAGGAAACCTCCTACTCATGCTGATTATGCACCCGTTATTGAACATAATTCCTTGAATCCAAATATCTAGATCAAGTCTGCTAGACAAGCAACTATCTGACTACATGGTGTTGTTATGCAGAAGAAGCCATAGATGATCTAGGCAAACAAAACAAACTCGTTTTGGCCCAATTTTTGGGACCAAGAAGAAACAGAAGGTAACACATCTGAAACATCGTTCAAGCCTTTGAAAGAAGAACAGGTTTGAGAAAAAATCAGAAAATCAAAATCAGAAATAGTCACATTACAAAATGCTACTTCAAAGATCCCATCTTTTATTTTACCACCATTTCAGAAAGCTAATTTTGTCAAAGATGTCCATAAGTATCCTAGAATAGAAGACCTTTTTGCTTCTAATTCTAGTGGATATATCTTAGATCTTGATAAATCTACAAATCTAGGAGAGTCGATAAGAATATGGATAGGAGCCTTATATCAAATGAAAATTACTACAAGGCTAGATAATGTATCCATATTTGTCCTAGCAGAGAAAAGGATGGCATGCATTGTACATGACTGGTGGATAGGACTGCCAGAAGTAGAACGACAAGCAGTAGTGGCTGCAGGTTTGTTTACTTTAGAAGTATTGTTGAAAACACATTTTGTGGCTGAACATATAGATGACAAGAAACAACTCATTACAAACCTCACTAGGATGGAACTGAAAGATTTAATGTTTCTTGAAACATTTGGCCAAGATTTTATGGCTAAAGTTTGTAAAGATAATCTTTCAAATGACTCAACTCAAAAATTTGCATTCTTATCAAAGCTACCAAGAAATCTCAAAGATTTGATCTCCAAGGACCTTAAAATCTAGGGAAAATCTATTGATCATATCTATTGGATAGATCTACTATTTAGGTGCCAAGAAAAAGTCAAATATCTTTGTTGGCAGAAACAAGCACATGATATCACTCCCAGTACTAATATCTGCGTGCTGCTCTTCCATGGCCACCTTTTAGAAAAAAGAAGAAAATCAGGAGATATGGTAGATTTAAGCCCAAGAAGGTAGCCAATCCCTGAAGACCTTTAAAAATTTTTTGTTTCTTAAAAGACATGAGAAAACCAAGAAAAAACAATAATTTCTGTTTCATCTGCAAACAAGAAGGGCATTTTTCCAGGAAATGCCTTAACAGTTCTTCCAATAAACTGAAAGCTCATGTTGACATTGAAAAGTTTCTTGATGATTGGTTAGTTGTTGAATCACAAGAGGAATTATTAGATGCATATATTTTAACGGATGCCTCCTTGACATAAGAAGAAAATGAAAGCTCAGAATTTGTTTAGAAAATGAACATGTGTACATACTATTCAGAAGAACATTTCTCCAAAGAAAATGAACTACATTATAGTGATGAAAATGAAATAGATTTAGAAACCTCAGAAAGTTTGGAGACAAATGAATCTGTTTCATTATGTTTTTCACCTGAAAGAACTAAGGAAAAAGGTAAGTAATCTATATATTCAAAGTCATCATGCTTTCAAGGATAGCATAAAGTTGGAAATAGGACAATCATCAAAAGCTTTAGCTACAACAATGGCATCCCGCAAAGGAAAAGAAAACGAGACAAAAGAAAAAGCCACTTTATTTTTGGATGTATACCAAGATGCCTAAGACCCCACCGAGCAAGAGTATGATTATTTGAAATATCTTGAAGAATCTTATTTAGAAAAAGATATCTCTTTAGACGACTATGATTCAGACCGTAGTCCGAAAGGGTCATGGTAATAGTGTTTGTAATAGTTCTTAGGTTCCAATTATTGTACAGAAAGGTTTTTGCATTATTGTACTGGAATATTGGGTAGACACCGTCTGGATTTGAGATATCTGACAAGACCCTCAATAATTTTAGATTTTAGATAAGATAGAATCTTAGGTCATATCACCAAACAGCTATAAAATTATTAGAGAAGAAGAAACCCACATCTGAACCATTGAGTGCTTCTCTACTCTTGAATATCTTGATCTTTGCTCTTGTAGTGCATGTGTGTTTGAAGATCTTGGGTTTTGTGTGTGTAATTTTTAAGAGGGCTGTAAGTTCATATACTCTGAAGCATCTCGTGGTATGTACATGTTTATTTGAGTAATTTGAAGCCTATTGGGCCACCTCTCTGAGAACAGTTTTGTAAATTCAAGAGAACCTTGAGAAGTAAAGCGATGACATTTTGAAGACTCGTAAGGAAGAGGTCATGTTGGGCTCGTAATCTGAATGTGAGAATTTGACCAAGTCTAACGTTTGTCTTGTGTAATTTCTCAAGTAAGTTAAGCTATACCAGTTTCTCAAGTAAGTCAAGTTAATAGTATATAAATATA
>APFE031638850.1:27876-48618 GCA_000404065.3 Pinus taeda | reverse complement strand
GATGCAATGATCTGTGACTGTAGTACATAAGTCCTGAAGGCCTTCATGGCTTTTACCAAAGCATATACCTGTTTTTCAAGGATACTGTATTTGAGTTCAGCATTTCTTGGAATCTTGCTAAAGAAAGCAACTGGCTGCTCTTTTCCTTCATCATTTTTCTATAACAAAACAACAACTATTGAATTAAGTGATGCAAATGAAAAAAGTTGAAATGACTTTTGATAATCAGGGCTAATTAAAACTACAACTGCTTGTAATGCTTCCTTGATCTTGGAGAATGACTCTCTAGCTTCCTTGGTCCAATGTACTTCATTTTCCTTCTTCAACATATTGGTAATCTCTTTTACAATTTCAGCATAACTGGACACAAACCTCCTTAGAAAAATTAATTTTCCAGGAAATTTTTGAATGTCTTTCTTACTCCTGGGCAGAGGTATTTTCTGCACAACTTGCACACTTGCTGGATCTATCTTCACTCCACCTCTAGAAACAATGTGCCCCAACAGTTTGCCTTCTTCTCGAGAAAAAATAGACTTCTTAGGATTCAAAGAAAGCCCAAATTTTCTACATTTCTCAAAATTCTTTTTACAATGGTCTAGATGCTCCTCATCTGACTTAGAGAAAACAATGATGTCATCTAGGTATATCACTACAAACTTATCACCCACAAATGCAATGTCCATAGCCCTCTGAAATTTTGCACGTGCATTCATCAACCCAAAAGGCATTCAAGCATACATGAAGGCTCCCCAAGGAGTTGTGAATGCAGTCTTTTTCCAATCCTCTTTATCAACAGCCACCTGGTTATACCCAGAGAACCCATCCAGCATTGATATTTTGAATGATCCAGTTACCTTCTGTAGCACATGATCCATTTTAGGTAATGGATAGTTATCTTTTACGGAAGCCCTATTTAGATTTCTAAAATCCACACATAACCTTATTTCTCCAGTTTTCTTCCTTACAGGTAGTAAATTAGCCACCCAGTCAAAGCATTAGAGTGGAACTATTATCTTGGAATCAAGAAGCTTTTTGACTTCTTGCTCAATCAATGGTAAAAGCAAAGGATTGATCTGCCTGAGTTTCTGCTTAAATGGTTTAATTACTTCTTTCAATGGAATCTTGTGTTGAATCATCCTTACATCATATGTCTTAAGATCCCCATAGGACCAAGCAAAAACATCAGTGTACTCTTTGAAAAGCTCAATATATCTCTCCTTATAATTAAGTGGAACTCTCTTAAATAATTTGAATAACTTGGTCTCCTTCTGGGTTCCAATATTGTGATCTTGAATCTACTCATCCTATGGAATTTTCTCTAAACTAATAGATACATCATTGGAGTTAAAAAGTCTTTCAAGAGGGACAAGTCCCCTTGGCAAAACAATATCTTTCAATTGAATAATTTTTTGATTAACTATGGAATTTTTCAAAACCACTTACTTTTGCACCTTCTATTGTTTCATCTCCACCTTGGTCAATCTCAGTGCCCTAAAAATATTCAATCATAGTCAAGAATTACTTAATCTGGTGATCATCCTCAAAAACCTACCAGTGTTTTATATTATCTAGAACAAAAGGTCTTTGCCTCATTTCAACCTCATATCTTAACTTTGGATTTATAGGAGGCCTAAAAGTACTGGCAGCCATAGCCAATGAGTCTGCTAATATGTTCCCATCTATTGGAATGAACTGCATGTTGAAAGCCTCAAAGAAATTATCAACTAAATCCCACAATTCATTTATATATGCCCTGAGCTTAGGGTATATTGCTTGACAATGGTTCTTGATTTTCCTTATAATCAGCTCTAAATCTCCAAAAACGGAAATTGACTAGAATCCCATTTGTTTTGTTGTTTGCAGAGCAATGATCAAGGATTCATATTATGACACATTATTAGTTGCTTCGAACTCCAATCTAAAAGAAAATGGGATCATATTACCTCAAGGTGTAATTAAAAGGAAACCAGCACTTGTTCCTTCTTTAGAATAGGCTCCACCAAAGAAGCACTTCCACATGCCTTCTGTTTGTAGCTCTCTATTTACACAGGCCGAAGTAAGCTGCCTCTGGTTATCTTCAACCAACTTTGCATTGTAATGCAGCATGAAGCAAGAAAAGTCATCTTTTTCTTGGCTATACATATCTTGGCTATACATAGGTGAATTACTTGCTTTGTTCTTTGTGATTGTTTTAACAAATATTGTTTCTTTGTACAACCTTCTTTCTTCTCCACCAAAAATTGGTATAATAGCATAAGTAAAATCCAATTTCAGAACACCACCCAATTTAGCCCCCCATGACCTAGATAGCAACATTCCAAACCTAGTAGGGATATCTACTACCACTACATCCATTACCAAGCTTCTAGCTAGGATCTGGGCTAATGACACCACCATATCTTTAATGACCCTGAGACACTTGACTTTATTTGAATCCAAAGAATAAAGGTATCTGTAAGATTTAGTAACTTGTAGGTTTAGTTGTTTCATTACTGATAGGGGCATAAGGTTATGTGAAGCTCCTAAATAAAACATACAATTATGCAAGAGGAAATCATGAATCAATAAAGAAATGTAGAAAGGAGGTGTTGAAGAATCTACCTCCTCCACATGTGGACCAAAAACCACTACTGGTTTATCTTCTTGCAGAGTCATAGTGTCATTTATATTAACATTCTGAGATAAGTTGATAAATTCAGCAATCTCTCTTTGATAAACTGGTGTTTTGACCAACTCTGTGAGGGGCACCTAAATTCTGATTTTTTATAACTCTTTAGTGAGACTAAATACCTGGACCTGTTTAGTATTCCTTTCATTTTCATCTTCACTTTTCTTCACCACTGAAATCTCTTGTGGAATGGAAACAATTTTTTCTAAAGGAATTTGATCACTTTTATCTTGAGAAGACTCACCTTGAAGTATTTGAGATTTTCTATTTGAATTTTGTTGTTTCTTTCCTTTATTTAATTGTTTTGTAGGCTATGGTTCTTGGGGAGTCACCTTTTGTAGGGGAGATGGAACTTACTGCTCACCTTAATTTTCTGGAATTCTAGATCTTTTTCTTGTTCTCAAGTCATATTTATTATGTAATTCTTCCTACAAAAAATCAGTAAACTACTTCCATTATTCATTAATTTCATTCTCATCATAATTGGCATCTAGTTCAGTATATTCTTCTCCCTCAACACCTAGTTCATCTCCATCTCCTGCATACAACGTAGAAATATGATCATGATGATCCTTGGAATGCTCTGGTACTTCATCGGGATCTGCCTCTAAGTAAAGTGGTGCTTGAACCCAATCTTGGTCTTTTCTCTCCTGCTACAAAATTTGTAGAGGTTTTCTTCTATATTTAGGATTAAAGTTTATGTTTTGTTGTACTTGCCTCTGAGAATTCTTACTCTCGAAATCAAATTTAATCAATTTACTACAAAAATTTCTAATCACATTATTCATATCCTCGAATGTTTGATTTTGAGAGGGTTCCACTTTAGCCTTTCCCTTATCTTGGGTAGGCTGTGCCTCTGGTGCTTTACCCACAACCACCAGACTTGCTTCTATTTCTAAACCATCAGATTGGATCTGGTCAAGGGTTGTGGATCTTCTCTCCCTCAATGTGAACCCAAAATTTGATTCAAATGCCCCTGCAAAAGTTATTTTTGCACTAGTAGGAGGGGGATTGATCTCCACTGGAAGACTGTTGTAAATTTTATTGAACCTTCTGATGAACTAACCAATACTTTCATTAGATTTCATTTTAATAGCTTTAAAATGTGTAAGTGAATACCCATGATCTCGTTTATCTCCCCATCTCTGGGTGAACTAGCGCTCCATCTCTTCCCATGTAGGAATAGAGTTATTAGGAAGCCCTTTAACCACTTTCTTGCTTCACCATCTAAGGATTGCACAAACAATCTTAAGACAACATCCAGATGTTCAATATTGAGATTTTCTGCAAAATTACAAAACATTGTTATATGCTTCTCTGCTATTTGTTCATCCTCCCCTAAGAAATGAGAAAGGATTTTTAAGTATTCTTGAGGAATTGGATTTAAATGTTGTGGAAATTGAATAGGTGCATACCTATTCAACAAGAATGCAGGTGTTGCCATGTTTGCACCTGAACTTACTGAACCTTGAGTACCAGTAGATATAGAACCTATTTGAGGAGTAAATGGAGTATGAAAAGGTGGAAATGTAGCTATAGGTTTAGGTTGAACAACTATAGAAAATATATTTGTGAATACCGAGAAAGAAACAGACTATAAAGACTGTTCTTGAGAGTTGGTTTCTTGAAATGAAGTGGATTTAAAAGGTAGTTCTTGGTCAATAAAAGGTGAATGTTTGGATGAAAGATGCGTTGAACGACTGTTAGGTGTAGACAATGTAGGACTTGGTGTAAATGGAGTTTTTGGCTTTCCAACCCTCTTGGAAACTAATCTCTTAGGGTCTGAAAGGGATTGAACTTTCTGCTATGAGGTATCTGACCTTGTGTGAGGCCTTTTTGAAGCCAGAGTTATTGTTTTCTATTTAATACAACCAAATATTCCCTCCTCACTGAATAACCACATGGAAATATTGAAAACCCAGGGAACAATGTTCTTAATTTCATCCCTGGCAACGACGCCAATTAATGTTGTCCCTTAAGAAACCAATTTCTTGCCTGTGTAGAAATTGTGCTTAAGGCATTAATTTTATTTATGTATGTCAATTATTTGTATAATGTATCCTCATATGAAGGGCCTGAAGGACCTGATTTTTAACCCTTAATAATTAGCTGACATGAAAATCTCAGAATGCCATGTGATGCTGAATATGAATGCTGTGTGAAGAATGCCTTGGGAAGTTAAAGATAACATGCTGCATTTGACAAGAACTATTATCTGTAACTTAGAAGAAATATAGGGGTAGGAACTTTAAATATAGGAGCACTCTTTTAAGAAACTTTAAGTTCATTCACATAAGTAAACAAAGACCTGCAGCTTCATTACCATATTTGAAGAAAGGAAGAAACATGATGACACGTAACAGAGAAATTACAAAATCATACCCAACAATGTGTGGAAAACTTCTGATTCTTTCATTAATCATCAATTTATCAAGAATACAATAGCATAGTCTCCACGTTCTTCAAAATTCAGACCTTTTTCTATAAATTTGACTCTTTTTATACATCATGGGATAGTTGGTAACTACCAAAACTGTCAAACTGCTTATCTACCTTCTAACTATCTAAAGTAAAAGTCATTGCAAAATATTATGTTGGAGGGCAAAAGACACCACATTCTTCTCAAGAAAATAAGATAACTAGAAGTAACAGAAATTAGAGTATGATTGGTGATTACTGCTTGCTGTTTGAATATGTGGCTTGGGTAGATGGTCCTGCTAATGCATCTTTGATATGCTCTGTCATCCATTCCTTGCACCTTCTCCATAATCGTACATTTGACTTTGGTGCTTCCTCTAACTTGTCAAGTGTTATTCTGCAAGATGTAATCATACCATAAGTAGGCCTGTCAGTAAACAGAGTCTTCACCATCCTGAGAAGCTTAAAATCTTTGTTCAAGTAGTTCACAATGATGGATCATTTTAATACTATTGTCTTTTCATGAGTGTTATCAACTTTTTTTTTTTCCTCAACCAGCAAAGTCTCATATGTTTTCCATGGCAACAAGTTTCCCTCTAGATCCTAGCAAGAAGGAAGTCCATCCCTAACCCTTTTATCAAACAAGATGTTAAACTTTGAAACTGATTCCTTTATCTCCTTTATCTTCTTCTCAGCAGTAATCGTGTTTGGCCATGGTGACTATTTGCTGGTGACAGTTGATGATGACAGTTGCTGGGATGGTTGTTGACTCAGATTTGGTTAACTGGCTGTAAGGTTTCTTAGTACTAAAAAAAGACTAATACAATGAGGTTTTGCATGTCTTTTATACATATAATATTCAAACAGGGGGAAGAACTTGTAATTAATGTAACTAATTAATGGAGTGGAAGATGAGGTGATAGGGTACGATGAATGAGGTGGATGGTAATGAATGAGGGTGGCGGATGACGTGGAGGAGATGAGATGGAGTGGAGTGATGGGGGTGGCTTGCTGCAGGGGTAGGGGGTGTATGGGATGTTCATCAGGCTTGCACCCCTGTAGCAATCTCAGGATGTATATCTTGGTCAAACACCTTGACGTCATGTTCAACTGCGGGAATTGAGCTTGAGTTATAACTTGTGCTCATTGCTCCCATGTAGAGTACTTTACCCGCTTCTTGAACCCACGCTTACTTAAATCTTGTGATACCGCTCGAATTTTAATATGGGTCATGGCCCCACCTTATATTAGATTTGAAAGCTATCAATAATATAAAACAAATCACTACTTTTAGACTTTCAGATTCTCCTTTAATTTTGTTTCTAGAACATAATATTTGATTTTTTATTTTTTGTGATAAAATTGACAATGAAATATAAATTATGATGGATGCTACAATAGATGCCATTGGATTTATCCACCTACACTGTGAGGAATTTTCTTGTCTCGTAGTCTCTCAAGATTTATTGCAATCCACATCGGATCATTAGGCCCTAAAACTAGGACTCGCTCTTGAGACCTTACCGCATATGCCATCTTGCGATTACTAGGCCTAATGGAGAACACCCACCTCTAGGCTTTACAGTATATCCCACCATTCACTGGTCAAGGATTCATAGGCTCACTGTGGTGCATAATAACTAGCTTTACCGCAACCTACAACCTGGTTCAGGGATCACTAAGCCAATGGATTTACCACAATCCATAGTATGGTTCATGGATCACTAGACCATGTATTCTTCCTTTCGGAGATCCACCTCACTCATCTTTGAATCTATCTGGTAATACAGCTCAACCAAAACATGAGAACCCCATCACATCATGGCCATCCAAAAATGGCAAGGCTAGGTTGAAAACACTGTCACACTTGGAAAAACCCATGCCATAACAATAAAGAACCACCTGCAATACCATGCATGCCAAATCTAGCAATGATATGACACACACAAATCAATACCTGTAAAGAATCTTGTTGTAGTTGCTTGATCAGGCTCTTCCTTCCTTGTTCCTTCATGTGCTTGTTTTTTCCTTCCTTGCTCCAATGCTAAGGAAAATCTTTCCAACTGATCCTCAAAAGCCTATTTTTATCAATCAGGACTCTATTTTCTTAAATTTCCATTATTTTCCTTCATTTTCCTCCTCACATGCAGCCTATGGCCTTTCACCTTCTTTTTCTCCTAATTTCCATTATTTTCATAAAACAAATATGCCAAAAAAGCCATTTTTCCTTTGCAAAGCCTTAGCCATTACCTTTGCCAATTTCCTTTAGCAATAATAATCGAAATGAACACCCACTATGATTTTTTTCCCACCATTCAGCTTGGAGGACGTGTCCCATGACTGTGGTCTTATTTTTATATTTACATGGATTTTTACGAGGGTTGTTATAGCCTTCTTTCCCCAGTGATAGAATGCTCCAAGAATACTCTAAGTGTCCAAGAGTATGAGGGAGAGAGAATAGAGAGAGATCTACAAACCTAAACTAACAAAAGGTTGTGAACTGATCCTCAGAAGCCCTTTTATCAATGAGGCCTCTATTTTCTTCATTTTCCATTATTTTCCTTCATTTTCCTCCCCACATGCAACATGTGATCTTTCACCTTCCTTTTCTCCTAATTTCATTTATTTTCATAAATAAAATACCAATTAATGTCACTTTGTATTTCTAAAGCCTTTTCCATTGCCTTTGCCAATTTCCCTTAGCCATAATAAACCAAATGGACACCCACTATGACATTTTTCCCAATATTCAGCTTGGAATAAGTGTCCCATGACCTTGGTTATCATTTTTCATTTATTAACTTTCTTACATGGAATTTTTTACTAGGGTTTTTACCCATGAATAGTATGTGAGCTTTTTTTCTAGTGCCTGCTAAGTTAGTCCAAATGGTTATACAAGATCCGAGAAGGTTGATCCAATTCATTACTTGTTTTATTTTTAATGCTCTATTTTATGGGTTTAAGGGGAATCAAGTTTCTCTCTGTAATTTGTCTCTTCTACATATGTACTCACTATGTAATAAAAAAAAGAGAGAGAAGAGAGAAGATGAGGGTTATTAGAGAAATATTATAAGAAATCTTTGTGATTTATTGATAGTCTTTTTCATAGTGTGATACGTATCAATTGATGAAATTGTTATGGCTTGAACAAACCATTTCATAATACAAATCAGAGTTCTATTGATGGTATTTTTATGATTTTCTTCTTGTGATTGAACTTATCTTGCTATAACACTTGGTTTGATACTATAGTTGTGTATTAAAATGAGTTAAAATACTATTTATTATTAGTATTAATCTATCATAAAAAAATAAATATTATATGATTAGAATTAAATTAAACCTAATTTAGTTAATTATTTGATAATATTAATCATTAAGCAGCCAACCTTCAATTTTTCCTTTAATCAAAACAGCTGACCTTCTTTAATCGAAGCAACTTACCTCATAACTATGTATATCTCGCAATTGATCTCTTCTACTATCAACATTCAATAATAGTCCTAATGATGGATCCCTGTTGGGATTTGAAACGTTGACAAAAGAAAAAAATGGTTTTGACTGTGGGTTCTCCAGTTACAAATTTAGAAGATATTAACCACAAAAGTCTTAAATCCAAAAAGTTAAAACACTAGTTTTTTTGTTTCTTTTGGTACATACAATTCTCAAGACGAGCAAGGGGAAAGCCCCGCCCAACAGCAAAATGGTGAACTTAACAACCCCTCAAGCATCGACAGTTATGCGGTTTCGAATAACGCGGAAAATAAATCTTCATTTAACAGCAAAAGAGATCTCCTAGACCAAACTTCTTCTCTGACTATCTCCAAAAGGACGAACACAATAGATCGCGAAGCTAAGACACCAATGTCCCAAGAACCAGAAGAGATGAATGAGATGCAAGATAAAGAAAGTTGGAAGACTGTAGAGAAGAAAAAGAAAGCTACATCACCAATCTCGCCAAGAAAGACAAGGAGCCAGACAATTAGAAATTAAGAAGGTATAGGTCCGATAGACCAATTTGGTCTCAGTGGACGTTAACCATCATCATCATCATCATAACATTTAATCATTTCTTTTCTAGCGTTTAGATAGTTGGATGTGCTATCTTTCTCATTTCCTTTTGAGCTACTATGATTTAATTGAAGATGAAATTGTTTATAGTCATCCTTTGGGAGATGAATCAATAAATTTTCACAAGTATAGAAAAACTCATGGTGAAGGAATGTATTCAAATCCCTTTGTGAGGTTAGGTCCAAAGAGACTAACAATTGATTCCATTGTTGTTTTTAATACTTTTCCTAAACAATACTCTGTTTCATATCACAATGCTATGTTTAATTTGGTTTCAAATGGTAACTAGAATTATTTAACACTTAAATATAACCTCATTTCTAATAGAAAAAGCACTTAATTAATTAAGTAAAGCATTTCATCCTCAACGCCATAAGGAGATTTAGAACAAGGGACTAGTTGTATGTTTTTGAAATCAGTGTGCTCATTAGCATCTGAGTTTCCTTCATGCACAAATAGTTTAAACATTCGCTAAATGGAATTGAAGATAAGACTAGATTGTAGGCATATTCAAGTATAATTTAAGTAATTTGTAACATAATATGAAAATCCATTAAATCCTAGTTGTAGTTAAAATTAGTTCTACGAATGAGTGAGTCTATCTAATATTTCTTACTTGAAGTAGTGGTTTGATATTTGATTAGATCATAGAATTAATTATTTTATTTACAAGTAAATAGGGTGGCTTAGAATTTATTCTGTTTCCTAGACATATTGTGTTTATAGTTCATAACTTTATGAATCAGATTGACAAGTAAAGAGTTTACTAAACAGTAAATAAATAACCCAACATTTTTGGCACCATTTCTAGGGATTCTTTATAAGGTAAATGGTAGAAGATTAGTCTTCTTCTTAATTTCCCTTCATTTGATTTCTAATCACCTTTCAATTTGGTGGAGGAAGGATACTAGCTCACCAAATTCACTTTAATGAGTCCTTCCAAACCTTGTCTCTCATGTGTTTGACTAATGGTTAGGCCTAGAAATAGAAATGGTAGGTTTATTAAGTCAACAATTGAAATTATAGCCAATACTTTTCGTAGTATTAGGAACACCCCTACTAATCCAATTAAAATATATGCAAGTAGAACTAAAAGAGGAAAAGGGATTGCATAAAAAATGAATTTTGAGTTTACTACACCAAAATATAAAACTACCATGGAGAAGATAATGGAAGAGCAAAGAGAATCCTTCAAAAAAGGAGTTGAAGATAAGTAGATTGGAGAGCCAACTTTGAGTGCCAATTTCATATTAAATCAAGATGTCTTCATACAACACATTACATGTCTCTTAATGTAATCAAGAAATGTGTTTATATCATATATAGATCTACAATTGTAGAAGGAACACTAGATATACACATTAGATATAATTTTCTCATCTATGCAAATCTAGTTGTTGAGCCAATGCTATCACTAAGACCAGTGGAATTCAACTTGTTTGACAATATGGTGGAGGGCGAAAGGAATGCATAAGTAGAGGAAGCAACAAATATTATGTTCCCCATTCATGATTTGGCACCAAATTTGAACATGAAGAATATTCTGTGATGATGTTTCCAAATTTCTGAGGTATGGCTACAGTGGATCTCGATAATTTTTTATTCAAATTTGACACAAAAAATAAAAATAATTTCCTACAACATTGAAGGATTCTTCATTAAGATGGTTTATGGGACTCCGGAATAATACTATTATACCTTGGGATGACATGAGAACATTTTTTTATTAAAAAATGCTAAGATTAATGCAAAACTAGGGAATCACGAAATGATATTTTTAAGATGCAGTAATAGGAAGAGGAAAATCTTCAGGACTATGTTGAGATATTCTTGTACAACCTCCAAAAGAATAAAAATAATATAGTGAATGAGGATACAATCAGAACTACTTTTATAAATTGAATATAGGAAGAGTACATAGAGATGCTTAATCTCATGAGTTTTGGAGACATTTATCATTTACCAATTTAAAAAACTTGTGAATTATGCACGAGATATTAATGGAATAGGGATATATCTAGTAAGGGAACAAGGGATAATTTTTCCAAGATCACTAAATATACTACAGAGAGAGTAACAAGGATGGAATTGGGAAATTTGTTACAAATCATTAAAACAATAATCCTAGGTACTCTTACCTCATTTCTAGAGACATTAAAAAATAAAAATAAATAGGAAGAATAAAACACAACTTTGTCCATATTTTTTTCTCAATGTAGGAAGAGGCATCATTTAAAATATTTTCCACTAAATAGTGTGCATATTTTTTCTATTTATATAGATAATCATGACATTTAAAGCTTCTCCTCACTCCTAAGCCTTCGAGCTATTTATAAGCTATTTATAGAGGAGGAATTATGACAATTGAACCATCTTTTCAAGCTACAAAAAAGAGGCCTTGGAAACCACATGTACGAGGCATGTCACAAGATCCATCATCATAGTTTGTTCCATATTATAATCCTCAGTAATGGAACACTCAGAGGCCTTGGTAGCCTACATGGCCCCAATCAGATACTCAGAATTAGCCTTGGTAGCAAAGTTGGCGAGGGAATACTTATTAGAATTTTCACTCAAAGAAATTTCCAATTCGTTGTCAAGTTTACCATGAGTATCCATAGTATTCCTCATATATTCCAAAACCATACCCTCCTATTCAAGGAAAAGTGAGTTCACCTCAACCAATAATTCCTTAAGTACCACAACCAAATGCATATCAAAACCCTCCCAGACCAACACAATTATATATTCATCCAATACCCAATCCTTATAATAGAGCAACTCAACCTATATTTAATGTTAATTTGTTGACCTTTCCAACCTATCTGGTCACTCATGTACCATTACAGTATATACACCTACGATTGGGAAAGGTCCTTAAACAAAAGGATCATATTGTTGTCGTTGAAGAAGGACTTAAAGGGGAGGAAACTCTTCACCAAATTACCATGATGACCATCCCGATGATATGATTATTATCACTACTTAAAAATATTCCACTTAAAATTCAAAGAAACCTTAGGTACCTAAAACTCCTCACTCCTAAAAGAGGTTGGCCATAAAAATACTTATTGTCTAACCTAGATTTGATCTAAAGGAACGATTTAAATTTTTTTTGCGTAAAAATCCCCCCATTGTAAGCAATAAACGACATACCCATTTATGAAAAAACCATTAGGGAGTTATGCCCCAAGAAAATTGAATAAAACAAAAAGAGCCCCCTACAATTCAAGTTGTAGGTCAACTAGCTGAATTAATGTAAGGACAATATTCGAAGGAAAAGTATATTGATCATGGGAAACCTATAGCCATTGTTTTCATAAAAAATGTTTCTATAGAAAACACCCTAATTGATCTATGGGTTACAATAGAAATTATGATTGTCATGACCATGGAAATGATCTAATTGGATAGATTTCAGCCTACACCCATAGTGCTTAACCTTGTTGACATATCTCAAATCAAGCCTACCAACATTTTAGATGATTTCAATGTGACCTTGGATTCATGGGAGTACCCTGTGGATTTCTTGATTATTGAAACAAAGAATACCATGAATGGCCACCCCTTTATCCTTGGAAGGTTGTGGCTAACCATAGCTTATGTTTTCATTGGTTGTAGGTCCAGATAAATAGCTATATATCATGTAAATTCCACGAAGAAACTTATCCTATATTCTCCAACAAAACTTGTAGTAGGATATTACTTGTAGGCAGTGGATCCTTCTGAAATTGAAGAAGTTACATATTCCCTTTTAACGACTGAATATTCTAGTGGAATAAAATAATAAACAAAAGATAACTTCCTGAACCAATTTCTCTTAATCAAAAATTGTATTCAATATTTTGAATCATCTCTTATATAAGCTCATATTCTTAGGAGAAATTTTCAAGAAAATTGTGATCTAGTAAATTCATCATCTTTTCTTGTATCAATTATCAATTAAAGTTCATATTCTTGCAATACTCCTATTGAAATAAGTTTAGGAAATTCTTTAAATATAATTCAGAATCTTCAACAAGAATAGTTAATTTGTGTACTATAAGACCAATATTGTGCATTTTCATGGGAATACGAAGACATGCATGGATTTCACACTAATACCTACCTACATAATATTTACCTTGAAGAAAATTCTAAACCCATTAGGCAACCACAACGCCAAATGAACCCTTCTTTGAAAGACAGTGCCAAAGAAGAAATGCATAAGTTACTGTATACCAATTTTGTATAACCAATATCTGCCAGTAAGTGGGTCATTTCACTTGTGTTTGTACGTACAAAAATATAAAATGTGTCGTTCACATTTATTACCAAGAGTAGAACAAAGACACATTGAAATACTACTTTCCATTTCCATTTGTTGATAAGGTATTAGACACTTTATCATGCAAATAGTACTTTCCCTTTCTTGATAGTTTTAGTGGGTATAACCAAATATAAATTGCATCGGTGGATCAAGAAAAATTTGCATTCATGTGCCCATGCGGGGCATTTTCCTAAAAAGTCCTACCATTTGGTTTATATAATTCCCCTAACACATTCCAATGAGTAGTATTTGGTAGTATTTTTTATTTAATTCATGAATGTGTAAAACTTTATATGGACAATTTTTCTATATATGGTGATAATTTAAAGAATTAATAGATAAGCTTGAAAAGGTTTTGATTCGATGTAGATAAGATCGCTGAATTTTAAGCAATGTAAAGTGAAAAATTTTATTAACAAAGGGGATTGTTCTCGAACATCACATTTCTTGTGCAGGTATAAAAATTGATCCAACCAAAACTAAATTCATCACAGACCTTCCAAAACCACATTCACATAAAGAGAAGATTTTGTACAAAATATTTATTGAAAATTTACAAAAATAACTGCACCTATGTTCAAATTACTTAATAAGGATGTTGATTTTTCTCAATAGACACATTGTCACAAATGGTTTTGAATTTTTGAAGGAAATGTAATCTATGGAACTAGTGCTTAAGGGACCAAATTGGTCCCTTTTTTCTCCACATTTTTGCAAATTATTCAAACACAACCCTCCGGGCTATCTTAGAAAAAAAGGAGAATCAACCAGATTATGCCATTTATTTCATAAGAAAAAACCTAACACCAACTGAGCTTAATTAAATTGTTTCCAAAAAAGAATTTTGGCTGTTATGCATCCTATAAAAAAATTTAATCATTATCTAACAAGCTATAAAGTATTTATACATATTCATCATTCCACCATTATATTGTTAATGAATAAATAAATTACGAATGGTAGAGTTGCTAAGGTGGTTTCTATTATTACATGAGTTTAACATCACTATTGTAGATAGACTAAGAAAATAAAATGTGGTTTCATATTTTCTCTCCAAGATTCATAATGATAATGATATTAGACTTGTAGATAATATTTTTCACGATCAGCATTTATTTTTTATCTCTACCAATACTATGTGGTTCATCAATATAGCCAATTACTTGGTCATTGGGAAGCTTAGTGCTATCTACTAATGGATCATGGGACACCTCTTACATACTTAGCCAAACTTGATTATCAAGAGATGTTTATTGGAGGACAACATGTTCTATATATTGTGAGCTTTTCATGAAGGATAATGTAGGGTCCATTTTGTTGATAAAAGGACCACCTATAATGTACTTCATTAGGGTTACCACTTTCCAACACTATTCAAAGTTGCAAAAAAATGTGCTACTAGTTGTGACAATTGTTAACTGATGGGAAGAATGGTATGAACCAATGAGATGCCCCTACAACCCCAAGTCCTTATTTATCCCTTTGAAATATGGGCCTTGGATTTTGTAGTGCCAATACCTCCCATGTCATGAAAGAAAAGGTATATTTTAGTTTGTACTAATTATGTCATGAAATGGGTAGAGGCAAAATCTCTTTATCAAGCTAGTGAAACATTGGTAGTATATTTTATTTTTGAAGATATTATTACCCATGTTGGTGTCCCAAGATAAATAATGACAGATCAGGGATAAAAGTTCATGTCAAATTGAGTTTAGTCCATTACCTAGTAGTATCATATAAAGCTTCACAAATCCTCTCGATAGCACTTGCAGGACAACAAATAGGTCGATTCCACAAATAAGGTGTTGGAAGCTATTCTCACCAAGAAAATGTAGTTAGATCATAAGGATTAGGCAAAAAGACTTCGAGAGGTGCCTTCAGCCTAACAGAATACATGGAGAACTTCCACATTATTTACACCCTATAAGTTGGTGTATATTAAGTAGGTTCTCATTCCCATTGAATTTCAAGTAAAAAACTTTCAAAACAATTGCATAATTCGTTATGTTATCTCAAAATCTGACCCTGGAAGGCCACAGACCAGGAAGACCTCAAGTAACTATTTCACACCTACTTTAGGCTGAGGTTTAGCCTCCTCAACCTGAGAGGGCTCTCTCAAAAGGGTTAATGATTTTGATTATAGTTAAGATGGCTAACTCTTGTGAAACAAATGTAAAAATATGAATGGTGGATTGCATAATTCGTTATGTTATCTCAAAATCTGACCCTGGAAGGCCGCAGACCAAGAAGACCTCAAGTAACTATTTCACACCTACTTTAGGCTGAGGTTTAGCCTCCTCAACCTGAGAGGGCTCTCTCAAAAGGGTTAATGATTTTGATTATAGTTAAGATGGCTAACTCTTGTGAAACAAATGTAAAAATATGAATGGTGGAAACACATTTAGCAACTATCCATTGGGCTTATGGATTCAACATCATTTCAATATACAATGACATTAACCTTACATAAAAGTTAGGGCATTCAGCATTTAACGTATTCAGAACATACCGACTCAAATAGGACCACACAGTCTATGAATGTAGACAGGAAGTTAGAGCACCTTAGGTGAATTCTAAGTGATTACACATTCATACCACTGAAAATATTAGGAAAAGAACAATACCAAACATTCTGAACATCAAATCCCTCATGAATCTTGAGAAGCAAAGCCAAGCTTGTATTACCAAAACAAAGTATTACATAAGCCAGATATCAGAGTTTTTTCATAAATTTGCCAACCCTTTGTACATTGCTTTCTCTCTTATTTATAGAGCTCTTCTACCTAATTGAGATTCCTCCTCAAGCATGAGGGGAACTCGAAATATGCTTCTAATGACACCTATTCAACTTTTTAACTGCCTATTAAATGTAACAAACTTTAACTAGACTTTTCAGATATCTAAATCTATTAGGATTCTAACACCATGTTATGCTAATAATAGCCTTGGTTACAATGATTCTCGTTCCTTGACATCTGGTTCCTTTTTAGTTTGGCTATGATGGAGGTTTAAGAGTCCATGCTTGTCTTCCATGCCACATCTTTCCCATTGTGCTGAAATATAGGAAACAACCCTTGCTCATCTGTCTTTATGGTTTTCGAATCCACTGAAGCAGGTCCTTCATCTTTGTTTTCCAAAATGTGACAGATGGCCACGTCCTTGATGTGTTGTCCATTGCCTTTAAAAACAAAAACTCTTTTAAGCTGTCTTGACATATTTGAACCGTGATAAAAGTGCTTACTTTATGACAAAATTTAAAGTTGGGTCCAAATCCATATTTCTCCACCTATCTTAACCTGATTAATTGCTGCAGCTTCGGATGATTCTTTGTATATATTCACCCTTCAAAATTTCCCAGTTATGTTTCAAAACTGGTTGATTTATATTGGATTTTTTAGTTTCAGTAGTTTCGTAGTGCGCTACGAATCTACTGAGCTTTAATCATCACCTTCAGCAGTTTCGTAGCACGCTATGAAACTGCTGAGTTGTTTAAAAAACATACTTTCAACCCAAAAATTTACTTAATTGAGCACTTTTCTATCAAAACCTCCTTTCAATTGTTCCAAGACTTTCCAAAACTGAATGGAAATGCAGGATTCTTCAAGAAGATGAGACCAAGAAAAATCATCAAAATTCAAAACATAGTCTTACTTGAAATGGGGTTTCATTCAGAATATTCCTTTAGCTGGATTAACTGTACCTTTAAGTCTTCAATTTTTTTCTTCATAACCTTGTTCGCAGCTCTTAATTGCATATTAATCATTGTGATGAATTTTTCTTCTTTAATTGTCAGTACTGTCCAGGTATGGAATTGAGTATCACAGTCAACCACCTCTGAAGTTGCTTTCTCTTCCCACAAGGTTTTAATTCTGTAATAATTAGCTTGTATGATGGCATGTTTTCTGGCAGCTTTCTTCAGTCTAGCAATCTCAAGGTTAGCAGTTTCCAATCTCGTTTTCAAATCTTCCACACTATCTTCTTTGTGAGTGGCAACTGTTTTGCCTTTGTCCTTTCTTTTATGAGGTTGTATCTCTTCCCCTGTTTCATCTGTCCTTGGAGGTACCTCCTTTCCCTGTTTGAACATCCTTGTTATGGGTCTCCTGGGTTTGAAAAAAAATTGCTCAGGTTGATCATCAAACTTAAGTTTCTTTGAGGCTTTGACTTTCTTTGTCTTCTCTTTTTCTGGCTGCATCAAATCATCTTGAACTAGTGGGGACCCTTCAAAGTCAATTGGCTGCAATAAATCATTTAAATTTCCCTTTGAAACTGGACTTTCTTCAACAGCTACTGACTTACCCTTTTCTTTAGCCATTTGACTTCTCGTTCTTCTCCTTGGAACTACTCCAGCTGTGCTTGTTTCATGTGCAGTCTCTTTGACTTGAGATTTTTCTTTAATTGACTGTTGAGGTGTATCTTGAATGATCAGTGGCTTTACAGACTCTGTAACTTGTTTCCTTACCTTTAATTTTGGAAACCTCTTGGCTCTTGTTTCTGTTTGAAGACCTGTTGTTGTAAGATCTTTTGCAGGTAGAGGACTGAGGCCAGTCTGGCTTCTGAAACCAGCCATGAAAATAAATGTATTCCAGTCTTTGCCTACCTTTTGAAGTTCATGCAAAACAAGTAATTTGATTAAGCCATGGTGAAACAGAGAAGTTTCACAAGCCTCCTTTCTCAATTGTACTTTGTCACACGTTTTAATCAAACTGTGGAATAAATAAAAAGGTAGATCAATGGAAGCCTTCCTTGTAAAATGCAAAAGGAGTTTGAAATGGTACGAATACACCTTGTTATATCGTCCTTCACAAGTCAGGTATTTCTGTATACAGGTGAGTAAATGTGCATAGGACTCTTTGACATAGCTCCTAGGAACTGACTTACTCAAATCCAAATTAATGAATTCCTTCTTTAAAAACTCTTTGCATGGATTCATGTCAAATTTGAAGTTCTTGAACCAATTTTCTTGCTCTCATGGAATCTCTGTCATAGTGGATATCATCTCTGGCGAGACCTGCAATTCCAACATAGCCACCTTTGAATTTAATCCTGTGAAATTGAGTGCAAACTCTTTAGTCACCTGTGCATGTCCTCCTTGTAACTTCCTGCAAAAATTCCAACATCCGGCTTTTTTAAAAGCCTTCTCCACATCTTTATTCTTCAACGTTATATCCAAACCTTCAGGCTCATTTCTTAGACATTTGCCTGATCTGTGTTCTTTCTTCTCTACTGATCTCTCCATGAAATCTTAAAGACCTGAAAGCAAGGAATACTAGCTCTATTCGAACTGTAAACTCAGCTTCTTTTGAAAATCTGCCTCGCCTGATTTGCTGCCTCACTTGATTTGCTGCCTCGCTTGATTACAATTGTATTTAAAATTGAAATCTTGCCATTTCTAATTTTTCAAATTGCAATCTTGCAGATTTGTTATTCATGCAAGGCTTACAATCATCATTAAGATTTGTGCATAGGTGGCTTTTCTTGGAAATTGTAATTCGTGTGTATCAACAAATCTAATGGTGGTGGGACGTGATAAGTGGAGTGCATGAACTGACACAAGATGACGCAAGTAATGATTTACCTAACGGATTTGACATTTGGGAAAGATTCTTTGCGGAAGGCACGAATCCTTGATTTCGTAGCGCGGTTAGTTTAAATTTTGAATGATGCACTGCGAAATCACCTAATAAGGTTTTGCGCTGCGAAATTGCTAAACAGAGTAAATGCACTGCGAAAAAACTTTAAAAAGAATGCATGCGCTACGCAATTACCAAAAGGCTTTGTGGTGGATAACAAAGTAACACATGACTTATGAAATCAATGGTGAATGAGGGGGGCCAATGGTAGATAAGAATACACTTGACTCATGACCTCTTAAGACTTCAGACTTTAAGGAAAGAATGAAATCAACTTAGACTAACACTGACCTTTGTCATCGGGCTAGGATGAGAAGTTTTAGCATCAAATTTCTTAAGTGATAACACGTTATAGGCTTTTCAAATGCTTAGAAATAAAGAGTGGCTCAAGTTAATAATTTGGATGAAATATTACAAGATGTCATTCAACATACCATTCTTTTCCACGAGTAGCAAGCTAGGTTGCGTGATTTTTTTAATTCAAAAAAAGCACTTTAAACCTGTTGACTTATTCCTCCTCCTCGATTCTATATTAAAAAAATTCAACGGTAATCTCACTACAGGTTGTTTGGGGCCTTACAATATTAAGACTTTCTTTGATAATGGCTCGGTAGGAATTAAGACAAATGATGGGGAGTAGGTTTCTTTTGTGGTTAAGGGTCATTGGTTGAGATTGTATCATAGACCTATGTCCAAGGAGAATTTTGTCCATGATATATTATAACAATTAGAAATGAAGGTAGTAAATAGGGAGCCTTATCCTCCTTCTTCCACCCCTTTTTGAGTTCTTTTCCAAGTTTTGGATGTATGTACATAGTGTGTGTGTGTGTGTGTGTGCATATATATACACACACTATGTACATACATCCAAAAACTTGGAAAAGAACTCAATAAGAGGTGGAGTGTGTGTGTGTATATATATATATATATAATATATATATATAATATTATATATATATATATATATATCCAAAAACATGGAAAGGAACTCAAGAAGAGGTGGAAGAGGGAGGAGAAGGGTCCCTATTTTCTACCTCCATTTTGTTGGGTTGTGTTATATTCTTTCCACATAGTTAATAGGGGGTTTGAGGGGTACCCTTAACCCCACTTTATGGGGTCCGGGGCAGCGCCCCGGAAAAGTTTGGTTATGGACCCTATGTTAGGTTGGGCGGACCCACCTATGGTTTTGTGCATGATTTTCGCACATGTTTTTTGGATGCGATGGTTTTCAGTCCATGGTTTTGGACGCGATGGTTTTTGCTCCATGGTATTGGATGCTTCGGCATGTATAAATATGTATTGTAACATTGAAAGGAACATAATGAAAAAGAAGCTGGTAGTCCCGGTTTTGGGATCCAGTGGGAAATCTCTGTGTATACATGTTTTATGTGTTATGCTCTCGCATTTTTATTTTTTGCAATGATTTAGAATTCGTATGTAGGTAATTTCTGTACGGGGTTAAAACCTACATTTAGTATCAGAGCTGTTTTGGCTTCAAGGGGATGCCTTTGTTGCTGAGGGGTTTCACTCAGGCCTGTGGTAGACCCTGTTCAGTGGGATATATGCGAGATTGATTCTGGTGGTGAAAGAAGATGGCGAGCAGTGGAAATATAGAGATTGAGAAGTTCAATGGTCAGAGTTTTGAG
>APFE031638849.1:56668-92381 GCA_000404065.3 Pinus taeda | reverse complement strand
GCGCCCGTACGTACGGAAACGCGTTTCCACGCCGTACAGTACGGGGAAACTCGTTTCCGTTTTGTTTCCCTTGGGAAACGACCCCTAGGGCCACGTTTCCTGCAACATACTACTAACCAGAAAGCCATATCACTATTAATTTGTAAAACCAACAACTCTTATAACCCATCTAACTTTATCCCCTTAACCCCTCTAACCCCATTAACTTATCCTTCAAGCCTTTATGACTACACTATCCTTATATCTAACTTCGTATTTGATTTTATTTTTCTATAAAATTTAATGACCCTTAGGCTAACCCAATAATTTAATTTAAAAAAATTGCAAGTAAATTTTAATGCTAAATTTATGTTATAATGATAGCTCACACCATAATTGATGGAAGTGAACTAATGATTAAGAAAAAAGCTGATACAAAAAGGTCACTTCAAAAAAAGAGATTCTTTGCCTCTGTTTGGAAACAACCTAGAATAGTGTAATATCCCTATCCCGGAATATTCCTCAAACCCCAGCAAAAACTCCAACCAAATACGTGAAAATGATATTATAACCCAAAAATGACAAAATAACAGTGGTACAACATATAATAGTGTAAACAGGAAATATAAGCAGATACTCAAGAAATGTAGCCAGAAATGCTAAGCCATTTTATTATACTGAGCAATAAAATGAGTAAAAGAGGTGATCAGACAGATGGCACCTCGACTTGCACAAGGCAAGTGAAGAAATACTCTCAGAATAACAAGGAATGGCCTCTCTGTGTGGATGCTGCTGGAGAACTGCTGTGCTGCTGCTGCTAGAGAACAAATAATGATTTGGGGCTGCTCCCCTCCTCGGAAAATGCTGAAACTTTGGAATCAGGCTCTACTCAAGAAACCCAGAAAAACCCAGAAAGCTTTCTTGGAATAGCTGACCCCCGAAAATCACCCCCTTGGGGATCTACGCAGTCCTTCAATGCTCTGCGTTGCCACTGAAGAAACCCCTCCAGAACTCTGCCTGAAACTCTGCCAAAAATCCTCCAAGATGCAAGGGCTGGTCCCTTGCTCAATCACCCAACATAAATCCTCCTGCAAAAACCCCAATCCAACACTACTGCCAGAAAGAATTGCGTCCCTCTCCCAGTGCTGCGTAGTCCTCCAAAACGCTGATGAAACTGCTACTGAAATGCTGATGAAACTACTGCTGAAAGGCCAATGGAAATACCTTGCCTGAGCAGGCAAGTCCCCTGGGGCTAAGGGTGAGATCTCCGAACGGAGACACTTAATGCACTAAACAGTGTTGCAGACCAGCTAAACAACGAGCATTCTCAGAAGTCAACACGACTAGCTCAAAATGCACATAACTGAATGATCAAAATGAGGGGGCTTCTCTCTCTTTTATAACCTTCGCCTCTCTCAATCCCAAAGCCCACTTCTTCCTGCGTGGTTCCCCTCTTGCCACGTGTTCCTTCCCTCCTGCGCAGTCTTTCCATGTCTCTGCGTGGGCTCCATTTCTGTGTTCCCTTTTGGCCCCCTTGGCTCCCCTTTAAGTCACAACGTTGTCCTACTAGGAAGTGACTTTTTATTCTAAAAGTGAATTATGTCCCCCGTCCTCACTTTTTTATTTACAAATACTATAGAAGGCAAAAACTGAACAAAATCGAATATTCCAATTATGGCTAATTAGGAATATTACAAATAGTATCACAATTGTGGCCGGGGGATATTGAGAAAATGTTTCACCCTTGAATTTAAGGATCATTCATGGGAATTTCTTGCACCAAATGGCAACAATTATTCAAAGGTAACATGGTTCAATTTTTTATCCTTGGGATTGTTTATGTTTTTTTAGTATTTTGTTTTGTTTTTGTTTTTTTTTTTTTGAGTTGGATCCCTATTGATCCTCCATAATTTGTTGCAAATCTAGATTGCCAAAATAGCATAATCCCCAAATTTTAAATAGGGGTTTCAGATAAAAGTATTTTCCATTTTACTCTACCAATTGTTTCCCATTTTTAAATGAGGGTTTCATTGTTTGACTTTCCTTTTTTCTTTATTTTCTCTTCAATGAGGTTAATGAAATTTTGTATCTTTGTATGTTGATGTGTGTAGGACATGGGAGGAGAAAAGAAGAAGGGTTGGCGTGGAAGTAAGGAAAAGTTGCAGGATTCATCCTCAGAGCAACAACAACCACAAAGTCAACAGCAGGTTTGATTTTGATTTTCCTTTTTGCTTGGTTTGCTAGTGAAATACTCTGTTTGGACAAAAAGACTAAAAAGCCATAGTAAACAGCAATTGTGCAAGCACAGCCATTTATATGGTTTATTGGTTTGGGCATACTTTGAGATTAGAAATTTGGTTATTGTGGTGTCATGTATCCCTACTTAAAGCTAGACTACTACCTAAGAGAAAGCATAGACAAACAATTTAATTAAGAAACGCAATACCTGAATTCTTTGAGCCAAACACACTCAAAGCTTGATCAGACTACTTCCATAAATCCCTTCTTCATTTTATGCATTTGCACATCTCGAAGGATGCCTCGACTCCCATGGGCATAAGTTGGTTTAGTTGGACATAGAACGAGATCCTCTGTTATTTAGTTTGGTTTCATTGGTCTTCTCATGCCTTGATTTGTTTTGGAAGATAAGTTGGTTTAGTTGGACATAGAACGAGATCCTCTGTTATTTAGTTTGGTTTCATTGGTCTTCTCATGCCTTGATTTGTTTTGGAAGAGTTTCATGAGTAGCTGGACTTCTCGTGCCTTGATTTGATTCGTAAGAGTTTCTTGAGTATATTATGATAGTATGCTTGCATGTTAGAATGACCACGTGCCCCCACTTAATGCTAGACTATTACCTAAGAGAAAGAAAGTATAGATAATACAATTTAATTAAGAACACAGTACCTAAATTCTTGTAGTCAAACACACTCAAAGCTTTATTAGACCACTTCCATAAATCCTTCCTCATTTCATGCATTCGTACATCTCTAAAGATATATCAAATGACGCCTCAATGGTTTGGACTCCCATGGGTATAAGTTGGTTTAGTTGGACATAGAAGGAGATCCTCTGTTATTTAGTTTGGTTTCGTTGGTCTTCTCATGCTTTGATTTGTTTTGGAAGAGTTTCATGAGTATATGGACTTCTCGTGCCTTGATTTGATTCGTAAGAGTTTCATGAGTAGATTATGATTGTATGCCTGCATGTTAGAATGGCCACAACGGTATGTAGTATTTTGGGACTTATCTTGCTTTGGTGCACTGAGTGTGGAACTCTGGCCCTTAGAAAGAAGGATCTCAACATGGGGGTGAATTAGAGTTTTGGCTCTTGAGTTCAATACTTGGACAAAAAGTGTTTCTTACAACTCAGGGTATCCTTGAATGGAATAGGTTATCGTGAAGCTATATCTCTGTTCTTTGGTTTTAGTTTAAAGGACTACAAATGACTAATTTTTATAATAAATATAGTTATGACGTTTGCAATTAACTATTATGGGAGTTGAGTGTTAGTATATGGGCAATGTAACCTTTCAGTGAAACGTGATGGTGCCTTTGTTGTTATTGTGGTCATTTTGACAAGTTTGTAGCGAGAGTTGTACTTTGTCCCGTTAAAGGCCACTGTTAAAGGCCATTGCATAATGAGGACTTCAGCTAGTGTTTGGAATGGTGAGTGTTACCCACATCTCCTATGCTTTGCGTATATAGGTAATGGATCTCAGTAAATTCTCTACTTGTCATGATATTGTATAATCAGCAGTCAATAAATTTTGTCTCATTAAAGGCCACTGCGTAATGAGGACTTCAGCTAGTGTTTGGAATGGTGAGCGTTACACACATCTCCTATGCTTTGCGTAGTAATGGATCTCAGTAAATTCTCTACTTGTCATGATATTGTATAATCAGCAGTCAATAAATCTATGTGGTTGGAACAAATACTTTTATTTTTTGTCTACTTCCTTTCAATATAATATTGTGTAAACGTATTTCTTTCTCATATGCATATGGGTTTTAGTTTAAATAACCTTCCTCTTCTTGCAAGAATATGGCTTATTACCTACATATATGGCTTATTACCTACATATAGTTTCGGAATGGTGAACATTACCTCCTCCATCTCCTATGCTTTATGCTTGGAGTCCAATTGGCAGTGGATGTCAGTTAAGTCTCTATTTTGGCATAATATTGTATAATTAGCAGCCTTGGGCCTGAAATAAATATGCTTGAGAGTTATCCACTATCGAAGTAAATGAGAAATTCTTAAAATGGCACCAATTATTCTTTGTTTACTTCCTTTCAATATAATATTGTGCAAATATATTACGCCTCATGTGCTTAGTGGTTTTAGTTTAATTAGTTTGTTCTCTAGTTTATGGATTTTATTCTGTTTGAAGAGAGTACCAGGTGTCTAGCTATAAATATATGCAGGTTCTTAATGGAAAAAAAATCCATAGTCTTAGGTTAGTTGGCCTTGTTACCACCCAAATTAGTAGATCTCATTAAGGTCCTCATGAGATGCTAAGACAGTAGCAAACAGACAAGTGCTAAGTGCCCCTGCTCTTTAGGTCAACTCGTACAAAGTCAAGGGAGGATTCCCTGCACTAAATACCCTCCAACACAGGTTAGTAGACCGGTGCCTAATATTGCCTCCTGGGTGATGGAGTCCAGGAGTTAACTTTTAGAATGTTGATTTGAAGATGAAAATTTAACTGTAGAAAACGTAGACCAGTACAAAAATAGTACTCTAATTATGAAAAAGAAGCCTTGAAAATTTGAAATAATTGAGTTTTGAGAGCCCTTACCAACATTGAGATGACATACCTTACTGTAGACCTTGGTATGGGCTGAAAATGAATAATTAGCTTGTTGTTATGCATCTCCAGACTTGCAAAACTATAGAGAAATGTAGAAACCAGCAAGTTAAACCCCTTTTGGGACCATCCACAAGGGTATAGATGATTTATTAAGTTGGGATTAAAGGGTGGAAGTGTTAGGACAATGAATAAGCAACAATATGAGTAGATCAACATTTATAATGAATGAATACTACAATTTGAACAATTTTAATGAGAGGGTCAAATCCCCAAGGGTTCAATACCCATATTTTTATTTATGCTGGGAGAATTAATTTGATTATTCACTTGAATTAATGATAATTTATTGCTCAGAAATGAATTTTCAAATATTTACCTTTTAGGTTCAAACTCTTGAAGAAGGGTTTCATTTCTACCCAAATCCACTGTTGTAAATGATATTGCAGACCTATAAAATCCTTCGACAGCCACTTGAATTTTCTTTCGACCAGCTATTCCTACAGAGGACAAGCAAGTTATACCTTTCTTGGGTCAAACGAGTAATATTCAAGTGTAACTCAAGTTGTAAAACTTGTTGAAAAATCAAAATTAAGCTCAATTTAGTGAAATATTTTTTATATTTTATATTTTATGAATTTTTACATTTCTATTTTATAAAACTGAAATTTGAAAAGGGTTTGGATTTTTAACAATCGCTGGATGTGAGGTGAGTTTACCTTAGCCTTGCAACTTACATCTTTTGGTGTCAGATTGTGATGACAACCCGTTTTAAATCAGCCTTATATTTTTGGACTAGGATGTGAGTTTGGAATCAAAGAGACTAGTTGCCCTCACTCTGGTCTCAGATGATGTGTTGATGCCCAAATTCAACAAGAAGTGATTTCCTTTTGAAATACTTTTGGCCTATGGATCAGCTACGGAATTACATCAAATTCAACAAGAAGTGATTTCCTTTTGAAAATGGATCAACTATGGGATTAGAAGAGATCTCTCGAAGGAGAAACCCTCGATAAGGGTTAGTCCAGTACAGTGTTTTAAAAAATGGCCGGCTCGGAAGCGACTCGGCCGAGTTGGTCTGAGCTAGCCTTGGATTTTGTGACCCGGCCATTGAACCGGTTCGGCTGACCAGGTTAATACCTAGCCGAGCCGAGTTGTTACACAACTCGGCCGGCTCAGTGTTAACCCGGGCGGCTCAGCCGAGTCCTTATCAACCTGGCTGGGTTACGTACAATGGCCAGTGAACCCAAAAGAAAGGCTTTTTTTAATTTTTTTTTGGATTTTTGGGGACTCCCTAGGCTTCCCTGTTTGACTCATGGGGGTTTCCCTGGCTGACTTTGATCCCTAGTATTGATATGCTATTCATGGTAATGTTAAATTCTTAATTAAGGAGAATGTCACTTTTACTTAAATTTTTAACATTACCATGAAATGACTTAGGATTGTTTGAGAGTGGTTCCAACCTCATTGGATTTCATATGGAGAAAGTAGAATTTTAGATTTCATTCAAAATCTAGTAGACTTATTAGTTTTTCAAGATCTCAGGATTGGGGATTGCAATGTTTCCATTGAATTTTGTCATGTATTAGGGTATGAAATTCGTATTTAATCAAGAGCACCAATCCCTCTATGTACCTTGATGTTAGTGACATTCGTTGTCTAACTCCTCCCGGATTTGCTCCCAAACCGGGAGCTTCTGAAAATGTTGCTCCCGCTCCCGTTTTCTCCCCGCTTTCTCTCCCGCTCCCAAGTAACACTGAGCCAGATGATGTTGGCAACTCTAGCAGTAGCTAGTAGTACTGGTCACAAACTTTTGTTGTAAAGGCCATTTCTAGCCTCCTTGGTTATGTGTTTTTTGTTTTGATCTCTATATCATCATCGTGTATGTATTGGACAGTGCACTGGGTGCCATTTTGATATAATGGATATATTCACGAGCCTACTTGGATCATATGTTGTCTTCTATCTATATTCTAATGCTGTGTGTTTGGAAAAATGAATGAAAATCTTTAAAATTATGTGTTTTTATAAAAAATAAATATTTAATGTATTTTTAACAACAACCGAGTCATTGAAATCGAGCCGGCTGAGTCGATACCGAGTCAGAGTCGACTCTCGGCCGAGTCTGAGTCGGAGTCAGAGTTTTAAAACATTGGTCCAGCAATCATATTTGGATAACTTTAACCCAACAAAGAGAAAGTGAGGCATAGCATCCTAACCAATGTTGTAGGAACTATCTCCCCCCTCGATCTGAACCCTAGAAAGACTGAACCCTAGAAAGACATGACAGTCTTGTAATTGCTTTTTTATTGAAATTTTTTTATTTTATCTCTAATGTATGGAATAAATTGATGACCGATGTAGGAACTATCTCCCCCCTCGCTCTGAACCCTAGAAAGACATGACAGTCTTGTAAGTGCTTTCTTATTGAAATTTTTTGATTTTATCTCTAATGTATGGAATAAATTGATGATCTAGGTTAATATATTGTGCAATAATTTTGTTGAATATCAATATTATTGGAAACTAGGTCATATTGTTGCATGTATTATTCATTGTATGATATGTGAATGCCAATCTCGTTGGTGATCTCACATTAGCTCTCCCTAGTGAATTTTGATTCCTCACAAAGTGAATTTTGATCCCTCACAAAGGTAATAGTTAGGTTTTTTATTCTAGGGAATCAAAATATTTTTATACCTTTGCAAGTTTTAGTGTATATTAAGAATCCATAGACTCCATCAACTTGCCTATCTTAAGAATCCATACACTCTATCAAACCTAGGATAGGCATTGACTTGATCCTTTGATGATCAAGTCATTTCTTATTTATAAAAACGAATTTTCTATCTTTATCTATTTTGGTCCTTTTACCCACCAAAAGTGGGTACCCCTTGAGAATTTTTCTTCCAATCATCTCCTGAAGAATTTTTCTTCCAATCATCTCCTAGCTAACAGTGAACAATCCCTTGACAACCACCTTCTAGCCAATATGATGTGCCATTTTATCTCCGCCACCTATGTCAGCCATATGTTTCCTCGTTCATTTATCAAAGAGCATGTGTTAGAAGGTGGGAAATCTGATCCAAAGAGTATGTTATTCATTGTGCAATCATGTGCTTATGCTTGTTTTTCTTTTGGGCATTTGGTATGGATTATGGGGTGACTTGGAAGAAGGAAGGGTTTTGACTTTGGTTTTGTTCCCTCTCCTTAAAGAGGGGGTTAATCTGCCCATGGATCTAGACACTACTTGGGACCTCCCTTAATGGCCTAGGGCTTTAGAAAAAGCACTACTTTGGGACCTCCTTTAATGGGCCATTGCTTTAGAAAAAGCATTACTTAGGAAAACCCTGATTGAGATAGCGTGGTCCCGTTTTCCCCATTCCATACTTATCACCTCCTTCCAAACATTACGAGCCCTATAGTCCACCTCCCATCGCTGGGTCCACTTGACCATGGCTCCACTGGGATTTAGCACACCCCTCCCCTTTTACGCATATCTGGGTCAAGCTTGGAAATGTTGCCCTGGGAGGTTGATGCAACTAAAATAAAAGTAAAATGTATATCATGGACACAAGCAAGAATCAAAAGAAAAAGAAAATTATAAAATGCAAAAGATGGCCTAGACATTTATATTAGCATGTGTGCAAAAGCCAAGCATGAACTCTACCCCTTATCATTATGGTCATCACCACCGGGTTCCCAGGGCCAATGTTGCCACATGACATCATAAATGGTTCAGGAACCCTTGCATATCCCAATCCTTGGTGGGCGATGAACTTCCCTACCACTAAGGGGCTAATCATTGCTACACATCTTTCATAGTATGCTCTCATTTCCTAGAGCTTCGAAAAGTAATAAAATATCATTATGGCCATCACTTGGTTCCCAGGGCCAATGTTGCCCCATGACATCATAAAATGGTTTAAGGAACCCTTGCATGTCCCAATCCTTAGTGGGCGATGAACTTCCCTACCACTAAGGGGCTAATCATTGCTACACATCTTTCATAGTATGCTCTCATTTCCTAGAGCTTCGAAAAGTAATAAAATATCATTATGGCCATCACTTGGTTCCCAGGGCCAATGTTGCCCCATGACATCATAAAATGGTTTAAGGAACCCTTGCATGTCCCAATCCTTAGTGGGCGATGAACTTCCCTACCACTAAGGGGCTAATCATTGCTACACATCTTTCTCCGTATGCTCTCATTTCCTAGAGCTTCGAAAAGTAATAAAAAGAAAAATCAAGAAAAGGCAAAAAGAAAAGGCAAAAGATAATAAGAGTGGGAAAACAAAGGTCGGGGTAACTCATGCATCCATGATTTCTCCCTCACATTTGTAATACTCATTTCTTAGAGCTTCGAGAAGTAATAAAAAGAAAAATCAAGAAAAGGCAAAAGGTAATAAGAGGAGTGGAAAAACAAAGGTTGGGGTAACTCATGCATCCCTGATTTCTCCCTCCTTACATCTGTATGCCCTTTACATCTATATGCCCCAACTATGGATTTCCTCATTATTGCTACCAAATACACCCCTTTGACCATGAATAAGAGGAGTGGAAAAACAAAGGTTGGGGTAACTCATACATCCATGATTTCTCCCTCCTTACATTTGTATGCCCCTTACATCTACATGCCCCAACTATGGATTTCCTCATTATTGCTACCAAATCCACCCCATTGACTATGAGCAATTTATAGTGTGGCAAAGCGACGATCATGAACAATTAATTGTAAAATGCCCAAAACTTTAGCATACAGGATAATCTAGCAAAATAATCTTTCTCCATCTCCAACCGTCAATATGATTTTTCAAATAATTTTTCTCCATCTCCAACCGTCAATATGATTTTTCAAAGCGACGATCATGAACAATTAATTGTAAAATGCCCAAAACTTTAGCATACAAGATAATCTAGCAAAATAATCTTTCTCCATCTCCAACCGTCAATATGATTTTTCAAAGCGACGATCATGAACAATTAATTGTAAAATGTCCAAAACTTTAGCATACAGGATAATCTAGCAAAATAATCTGTCAATATGATTTTTCAAAGCGACAATTAATTGTAAAATGTCCAAAACTTTAGCATACAGGATAATCTAGCAAAATAATCTTTCTCCATCTCCAATCGTCAATATGATTTTTCTATGGATTTCCTCATTATTGCTACCAAATAATAATCTTTCTCCATCTCCAACCGTCAATATGATTTTTCAAAGCGACAATTAATTGTAAAATGTCCAAAATAATTTAGCAAAATAATCTTTCTCCATCTCTAACTGATTTTTCTATGGATTTCCTCATTATTGCTACCAAATCCACCCCTTTTGACCATGAGCAATTTATATGTGGATTTCCTCATTATTGCCACCAAATCCACCCTGAACAATTAATTGTAAAATACCCAAAAAATTTAGCATACTATGATTTTTCTGTGGATTTTCTCATTATTGCTACCAAATCCACCCCTTTTGACCATGAGCAATTTATATGTGGATTTCCTCATTATTGCTACCAAATCCACCCTGAACAATTAATTGTAAAATACCCAAAAAATTTAGCATACTATGATTTTTCTGTGGATTTTCTCATTATTGCTACCAAATCCACCCCTTTTGACCATGAGCAATTTATATGTGGATTTCCTCATTATTGCTACCAAATCCACCCTGAACAATTAATTGTGAAATACCCAAAAAATTTAGCATACTATGATTTTTTTGTGGATTTCCTCATTATTGCTACCATATCCACCCCTTCCCCTTTTGACCATGAGCAATTTATATGTGGATTTTCTCATTATTGCTACCAAATCCACCCCTTTGACCATGAGCAATTTATATTCTATGGATTTCCTCATTGTTGTTACCAAATCCACCCCTTTTGACCATGAGCAATTTATATGTGGATTTCCTCATTATTGCTACCATACCAAATCCACCCTGAACAATTAATTGTAAAATACCCAAAAATTTAGCATACTATGATTTTTCTGTGGATTTCCTCATTATTGCTACCAAATCCACCCCTTTTGACCATGAGCAATTTATATGTGGATTTCCTCATTATTGCTACCAAATCCACCCCTTTGACCATGAGCAATTTATAGATACCCAAAAATTTAGCATACTATGATTTTTCTGTGGATTTCCTCATTATTGCTACCAAATCCACCCCTTTTGACCATGAGCAATTTATATGTGGATTTCCTCATTATTGCTACCAAATCCACCCCTTTGACCATGAGCAATTTATAGTGTGGTAAAGCGACGATCATGAACAATTAATTGTAAAATACCCAAAAATTTAGCATACTACATAATCTAGCAAAATAATCTCTCCAAATGTCAATATGATTTTTAATAATGATTTATCTCACCTCGACAATAGAGAAACCACGAAACTTTAAGATTTTACACATAACACCAACAACACCTAAGAACTTTAAATTAGAAGAACTTTAAATTAGTGTTTTAACTATTCCTTACGCAATTGCTTTAATGTGAAAAATGAGGAAGGAAAACAAATCAAAGGGTCAATAAAATAATTTTTTATACATTAAAAATTATTACATGAACAATTAATTGTAACATATCCAAAAATTTAGCATATTAGATAATCTAGCAAAATAATCTTTCTCCAAATGTCAATATGATTTTTAATAATGATTTATCGCACCTTGACAATAGAGAAACCACGAAACTTTAAAACTTTAAGATTAAAAATTATTACATGAACAATTAATTGTAAAATACCCAAAAATTTAGCATACTAGATAATCTAGCAAAATAATCTTTCTCCAAATGTCAATATGATTTTTAATAATGATTTATCGCACAATAGAGAAACCACGAAACTTTAAGATTTTTAATGTGAAAAATGAGGAAGGAAAACAAATCAAAGGGTCAATAAAATAAATTTTTATACATTAAAAATTAATTGTAAAATACCCAAATTTATTTTATACATTAAAAATTAATTGTAAATTAAATACCCAAAAATTTAGCATACTAGATAATCTAGCAAAATAATCTTTCTCCAAATGTCAATATGATTTTTAATAATGGTTTATCGCACCTTGACAATAGAGAAACCACGAAACTTTAAGATTTTGCACATAACACCGACAACACCTAAGAACTTTAAATTAGTGTTTTAACTATTCCTTAGGCAATTGCTTTAATGTGAAAAATGAGGAAGGAAAACAAATCAAAGGGTCAATAAAATAATTTTTTATACATTAAAAATTATTACTTATTACTGTGAAAGCGCAAATACACTTTTAATTTATTTCATTTTCAATTTTTAGATTTTTTAATTTTTTATTTTTTTCAAATGAAAAAAAATTCAAAACCATAAATTTAAAATAAAAAAATGAAAAAAAGTAAACACAAATAAAAAATGTAAAATAAACGTAAAATCAAAATCAAAATAAATAAATAAATAAATAAAAAAAACAATAACCAAAATAAAAAATCAAACTTTAAACTAAAATGAAATTTGATCATTTTCTATTTAAAATTAAAAAAAAAATTACAAAAACCTAAACCTTAAAATCAACTCAAAATAAATAAATAAAAAATCTAAAAAAACAATAACCAAAATAAAATGTCAAACTTTAAACTAAAATGAAATTTGAACAAAGTTCATTTAAAAAAAAAATTTACAAAATCTAAACCTAAGGTAACTCATAACCATACAAAAAATGAAAAGAAAAGTGAATGTGCTTTTATGAAAATTACAAAACCTAAACCTAACGCATAACCGTACAAAAAATGTAAAGAAAAGTCGAATGTGCTTTTATGAAAATTACAAAACCTAAACCTAACGCATAACCGTACAAAAAATGTAAAGAAAAGTCGAATGTGCTTTTATGAAAATTACAAAACCTAAACCTAACGCATAACCGTACAAAAAATGTAAAGAAAAGTCGAATGTGCTTTTATGAAAATTACAAAACCTAAACCTAACGCATAACCGTACAAAAAATGTAAAGAAAAGTCGAATGTGCTTTTATGAAAATTACAAAACCTAAACCTAACGCATAACCGTACAAAAAATGTAAAGAAAAGTCGAATGTGCTTTTATGAAAATTACAAAACCTAAACCTAACGCATAACCGTACAAAAAATGTAAAGAAAAGTCGAATGTGCTTTTATGAAAATTACAAGACCTACACCTAACCCTAACGTAACTCATAACAATACAAAAAATGAAAAGAAAATTTGAATGTGCTTTTATGTTGTGTGTCTGCACTATTTAAAAATTAAAAAAAATTTACAAAACCTAAAAAATTACAAAACCATTACAAAACCTAAACCTAACGTAACTCATAACCATACAAAAAATGAAAAGAAAAGTTGAATGTGCTTTTATGAAAATTACAAGACCTAAACCTAACCCTAACGTAACTCATAACAATACAGAAAATGAAAAGAAAATTTGAATGTGCTTTTATGTTGTGTGTTTGCACTATATAAAAATTAAAAAAAAATTACAAAACCTAAACCTAACGTAACTCATAACCATACAAAAAATGAAAAGAAAAGTCGAATGTTCTTTTATGTTGTGTCTGCAGGTCTCGAAAGGCTTGATGGCGGCAGAGGACTTTGATGCAGGTCGAGGAGTGAGGATCAGGGATAGAGCAGTGAGGAGAGGATGCAGGTTGCAGGTTTGGAGTCGTGGTGGGATGGACAAAGCAGTGAGGGTAGGGTTTAGAGGTTGCAGGTAGAGCAGTGTGGGATGAGGGACGAGCTCACACGAGAGGAAGGGACACACAGGGAGTGATTGAGGTTTGGAGGAGGCGCAAGGGGTTTTGAAGAGGCAGCTACAGAGGAGGGAACTGCATGTTGAATGAGGGGACTTGGGCAGCAACGGATTGCAGAGGATATGCCGCAGTTTTGAGGGGCTAGTGAGTGAAGGAAAGGACGAGGGTTTGATAGAGGTAAAAAATGCAGGCAGACAAAGGGAAAAGAGGGTGAGTATAGAGGGATAAGGGGTTTTCCCTAATAAATTTTGAAATTTTCTGCAGCAAGGCAAGAAAACTCCAGGCAACAGACAAAGAAAAATGGTAGCTTTTTAAAAAAAACCCAAAATAAACCTAGAAAAGAGAATATTACATCAATACACTTAAGATTTGGCAGTGAAACCCTCGTAATTTTTTTTCTAGATTTAAAAGAAAATTTCAAATTTCAAACCCTTGACTGCAAAAAATAATTCTTCTGCAAAAATTGGTTTTGAGGCCAGATCTTACCCTCTAGGGCTTAGATCTGGCTTCAAAATAAACTTTTCTTTCAGATTTGCAACTTGTACTTGAAAGCAAAAACACACAAAACCCAGATATACAAAATAAATAAATAAAACTCTAGAAACCCAAGTCCAGAAACCATTCTTTTTATTACATATGTATGAACAAGAATGGTATATCTATCAAATATGAGGAGTATGAGTCCAACTCCGCTCCCGGACTAGATAATCTAAGGCTCTCAACAACTAGATCTATCAATTTCCCTCACAAATTATTTTTTTGAAATTTTAAAGGAGGTGCTTAACTCAAAACTCTTTGTATATCACACATAAAATCTTATGATAAGCCTAGAGCTAATTTAGCTGGGCTCTTTAGAAAACATAGATCGGGAGTTGGCTAGTTCAACTGAACACTGCTCCTAACGCTCGAGGATCTAAAAGTCAAGATTTTCTTGCAAAACTTAATCCAACCATTAAAATAGAGTGAGAAATGATAATAAAATTAAGACAAATAGAGATGCCTATTATTACATTCAAAATTTCACTTATCATTTAAACCTCAGCAACTGAGTAAGATACTTATACTCAAATAACTCTTTAGAAGCTATCATCAATGACTTTAGGAAAAAATTATACATGAAAACAACACATCTTACAGTATTCTCATGAAGAGTAACACGAGTGACATTTAACCTCGAAATCTTTTTTTATTATCCAGAAAAAGATTACACCAGAGCTTTTTGCTTAGCACACGACTCAGAGATCAGATGGATCAACTGACAAACGACCTTCTATTTAAAGATAAATTCTCCAATGGCTAGTTCAAGTGATCCTCGTCAAAGCAATCTCGACCGTTGATGAAGATTAAAACTTCTTTTAATCCCATTCATCCAAATATTTTATTTGGGGAAATTTCGAAAATGCATTTTAATTAACTCGAAAGTTAATTTTTTGAGTTAATTTCCCTAAAATTTTGACTTTGACTTAACCTCAGGGATCAAAGGTTTAAAATTTATCAAAATAATTAATTTACCTTAGTGCATGGGCCTCTTAAAATTTAATTTTTAAGGACCAATGAATTTCTCCTTTGGAGAGTTTAAATTTATCTAGGACCCAGAATTAATTAAATTTTTGGCTTAGGATTTTAATTAATTTTTGGCAAGAAAATTTAATTAATTAATCGATGAGGGGATAAATTATTTTTCCAACCCTCAAAACACTTTACATCATAATTTTCATATTTTCTTACATCATAAGGGGGAAAACCCATTTATAATAGACCCTCATAGATTACCTATTTCTGTGACACAAATATAATCCAGCAGACCAAGCAATTTGTAATAAAATAACCTAACCAAATAGTTAGGATTATTCTCAAATCATTTTTACATAGACTTAATCTAGAACATTAGGGCTCGCCTAAGATCTTAGTGACAAAATTTATTTCGGCTTCGGGGTGAGACTGAAGAAAAACTCTGCCGACCATCCGAGAATGGATCGGTACGACAAAAAACCTCCCAGAATGTAGATAGTCACTAGAAAAGTAGGTTTACCTAGGTCGTCACATACATGACGCAGATTTGTTGAGATTATTTACATCATATACATGCATAATGGGTTTACATTATAACATGATGATCAGGTAGTTGATGATAGCTAAACGACACAGATATATCGATCAGGGGCTATTCCTTTTGCGAAAAAAGGGGATGTACTGCTATGGGTCGTTGACACGTAGTGGTCAACATTTGGTTCTACTTGGGGACACGTTGCACCGGAGCAATGTGAGAATCCAGAATCTGCATCCACGCAACCCACAATATAGCATAAGTAGCATCCATCCAAAAATCATCATATAATTTTAAGCACAGGAAAGATATAAGCTCTTCATTTATTAACTAGTCTAACAACATGAAAAACATAAATCTACCTACAAAAAGAAAATACTGAAATAAAAGGGGCAGGGTTAGGAATACAATACAAAGGATGCCCCATGGCATCAGATACGTTCAATGTAGTGCATGTTGAGCATTTGACTGCTTTCAAGAAAATCTATAGGCTGCTTTACAGATGTGCCATTTTCAATCGTGCATATAGTAGGACTCTTCCTTCTCTAAAAATTAAGCCGTTTGGATCCGTATTTTATTTTTCATAGTATTTTTATGGTGAAAATTGCAGCTGTAATTTTATTCGTTGTTTGTCGCAACATATAAATTGCATAAATAAATTTATAGTTAGAAGAATAATTTCTAGTTATTGCAATAGTTAAAATTTTCACATGATATCAGAGCACAGTTGATCAGTTAGAGAGCTCGAAATTGAAGGAAAGGAATTTCGCTGCTCAATAAGGGTAGGGTAGTAGGCCAAAATCTCCAAGGGTAGCGTAGTCTTTTTGCTAAGAGGCCAAGTTGCTTGAGGAAGTTCCTTTTTTCTGAGAAAGGGGCAGAAAAATTCAATTATTCCAGTTCAAGTGATTCTAGGGGTAAAGGGAGCAACTCAGTTATTTTGTTGGGCAGATCCTTAGCAAGACGCAGAAGGTTTTGTAGCAAATTGCTAGTGTGAAACTAGTGTTGGATAAAAGAGGAATAACACACTAGAAACTCTTCAACATAACCATAGAAAAAACTAACATTCAGGAGACTCCAGATTTGTCTTCCAGGTTGGAGGACTAATTTGCTTCCTTATCAGGATCAACTTCACAGGGTGCCTAGTATAGACAATGGAGCATCAATTCACATGACAGGGGTTAGAGAATATTTTTCTAGATACAAGGAGGAGCAGACGAACTTCCAAATTACTATAGTAAACATGATGAAATGTATTCCAATAGGGAGAGGTACATAGATTTTTAGAGGGAGACAAGCAAGCACCAATGCTATAGATGTATTGAATGTGTTAGGATTGGGTATGAACCTGATTTATCCTAGTTACAGGATAAGGGGTATGACATTCACTTCATAGGGAAGAAAGTGTATGTCAAACACCCAAGCTGGAAAATGGTAAGACAAATTGGAGTTAGAAGTAACAAATTGTATCGGTTACAGATAGATTCTCCAATGGCACTAATAGGTAGTGACAGTAGCAATGGGAAGGAGTTGAATGAGTTATGGCATACGAGAATGGGACATCTACACCTTGGAGCATAGAGGATTCTCAGAGAAACATTAACAGGGGTTTTAGAACTTGGTACATAACACAATGATGTGTGCAGAGAATGTGTACTTGGGAGGAATGCTAAGGGTGCGTTTCTAAGAAGTGACAGTAGAGCTGATGGTGTGTTAGGACTCATACATTCAGATATATGCGACTCGATGTCCACTAGAGCTCTTAGCGGTGTTAAATATTTCGTCACCTTCATTGATGACCATGCTAGGAAAACTTGGATCTACTTCTTGAAGACCAAAGATGAGCTTTTCGATCGTTTCAGAGAGTTTAAAACTCTCGTGGAGAATGCGACAGGGAAGAAGATCAAGGCGCTTCGCTCAGATAATGGTGGAAAATATATTGATAAAGACTTCACAGATTTCTATGCGAAGGAAAACATTAAGAGAGAATGGAGAGCTCCATATAATCCACAACAGAATGGTGTAGCGGAGCAGAAAAACAGAACCATTGTTGGAGCTACAAAGACTATATTATATGACTAGGATTTACCCAGATTTCCATGGACAAAGGCATGTAACATGACAATATATATCCTGAACAGGACTCCTCATAAGGCATTGGGGAAGAAAATGCCAGGAGTCTTTTGGGGAAGAAAACACCAGAAGGAGTCTTCACAGGGAAGAAGCCAGAAGTTAGTCACTTCAGAATTTTTGGTAGTGTTGCTTATTGTTGATTTGTGGTGGCATTGGATGTACTATAGCCATGAAAATTAGTGGAGAGGATAAGGCATATAAGATCTCCAAGACCCCGAAATGGTTTGGGGAAATTCCACCCGGTTGGAGAGAGATTAAAATAATTAATATTTTAATGGGGCTCCTAAGTCTAAACTTAGGAAAATTAAAATATTAGTGGGTATTAATATAAAACTGGGTGAGAATGTTCTAAATGATATGGATCAAGCCAAATCTAATCTTAGCCGTTGATTAGGGACTTAATCTCGAACGTTGAAGACTCAACAAGAAAAGTATAATATTAGGGACTTAATCTCGACCGTTGAAGACTCAGCAAGAAAAGTATAAGAGGAGGCTTGAGGGTGAGTTGGAGATACACCAAATTGATTAGTGAGTTCGATTTTCTGGAGCGGGGTTCTGTTGAGAGAATCGAGCTAGTGATCTGTTGCAACGAGGGGCAGTTCAACACGAGCCCGAGAATACAAAGCAGAGAGGCAGAGATAGTGCCAGAGAGACAGTGCAGAGCCTGGAGAGGTTGATGCAAAGGCAACTGGGAGCTGCGCAGAGGCTGAAGAGGCCAGCGTGGGTGACGCAAAGGGTCTGAGGGCTAACGCAAAGAGCCAAGGGGATGATGCAGAGGCTTCAGTGGCTGCGCAGAGGTTAGCAGAGTTGACACAACGCCAAGAGGCAGCAACAGGAGATTTTTCATGGGGCAAACTGAGTGCTTGTGAGCCAGGAAGGGTGATGCAGTCCCTGTAGAGTGACACAGAGCAGTAGAGAAGCTTGGAGCAGCTTTTGCTGTCCAGCTAAGGAGCTGTTGTAGTTGCTGTGGGATTGTTCATTCGGTGATTGATCCACCGGAATATCTGTCTCCGAGGAGAGGTACTACTACCGAGGGCATTCTCTGTTGGGTGAGCCATTTCTAGCACCCTAGTTGTATTCAGAAACTGCATAATAATAAAACCCTCATATTTGTTGCACCGATTTTCCCTCATTGGGTTTTCTGGGGAAACTTGTCCAAAAATAACAGTGTCCCTTGTGTGTTTGTCTCAGTTATTTCAGTTGTTGATCTATATATGAGTTAAGGTTGTATTTATGTTTATTTCAGTATTTATATTTATAAATAACTTGTTAATGGAATGAACAAGTAGGAGAAATTAAACCAGATAATGCAGTAGGGATTTCTAACGTGTCAGACTTAGAAATTTCAACACTTATTGCCATGTGCCAGATGAGAAATGTACAAAACTGGATCAGATTGCAGAGCAGGGGTTCTTTGTTGGGTACAAGGAAACTTCGAAGGCATACAGGATCTACATTCCTAGCAATAGGAAGATTTTAGTAAGGCAAGACGTGAAGTTCATGGAGGATCGAGCTTTCAGGAGATCTCGTGAGATGCCTGCAGGTGATTAGAATCAATCAGCAGAACCTCCTTTGGTCCAACAACAGGGGTAGCCAGTGGAACAGGCAAGAGGACAGTGACAATGAACGAGTAATGTGACTAGTACCAGTATTTCCTCAGGTGCAGGAAATTTGAGGAGTTCTCAGCAAATGGAGCAGCGGAGGCAGGATGGGGAGGAGTTGGCTGAGCCTCCCACAACTAGTCGTCGAGTCAACAAAGAGGTTTGTTAGACATTGATAGATGCAAAGGAGTTTATTGGAATTCCTAGGATGAACAAAAGAGAGCAAAAACCTGACAGGTACCAAGCATTGGTGGCTCGAGTTGCAAAACCTTCTAGCTTTCAAGAGGCTGCAGAACAAGTATGGGTAGATGCCATGGTAGAGGAGCATAACTCTATCATGACGAAGGATGTTTGGGAGTTATTTCCAAGGCCGAAAGAGAGATCAATTGTAGGTTCTAGATGGATCTACAAGATAAAATATGCTGCAGACGACAGTGTGGAAAAATACAAGGTTAGGTTCGTGTTAAAGGGTATGCACAAAAAGAAGGGATAGATTATGAGGATACCTTCGACCCAGTTGCTAGATACACTTCTCTTTGGTTAGTTATGTCCCTAGCAGCTCAAATGGGATGGCAAATTCACCAAATGGACGTCAAGACAACATTTTGGAACGGGGTGTTAGAGGAAGAAGTGTACATAGAACAACCAGAGAACTTCGAGATTCATGAGAGGCGCACTCATGTGTGCTGACAAAATAAATCTCTATACAAACTCAAGCAGGCTCTCAGGGTATGGTATGGTAGGATTGATAGCTACTTGTAGCAGATGGGATTCGTCAAGAGTGACGTAGATCCCAACCTTTACTATTTGATAGTAGAGGGTGAGCCACTCATCCTAGTTTTGTATATGGATGATCTCTTTTTGATAGGATTATCAAGGCTCATAGAGGACTGTAAGAGGAACTTGGCAACAAAGTTCGACATGAAGGATTTGGGGTTGATGCACTATTTCCTAAGATTGGATGTGTAGCAGAAGGATGGGGAGATCTTCCTTGGACAAGGAAGATACGCTACAAATATTCTGAAGAGGTTTAGAATGTATGATTGTAGACCCATGTCTATGCCCATGATCACCAACTTGAAGAAGACAGATGCATCGGATGACAAGGATGTCCAGTCTAGGACTCTTGGGAAGTACCTCTTATTTTGCCAATGAGTTGGGAAAAGTGGTTAGGGACCATAGCTAAACAAATGGACACATTGTGGATTGTCGTATTCCCTATGTCTAGGATGCATGGTGTTCAATGACCTGATCACTCAGGATCAAGTCTGATTGGGGTTCTACCCCTAGTTATGTGGACTAAATTTTTTCAGTGGAGAGTGGTAAGCTCTTGTGACTCACTGTGGATCGATCCTTCAGTAGAGACGAGACAAGATGCATAGATACTACATGATGATAAGGATGGCATGATGATGGATGGTTATTGGTAGTTGGAATTATCCTTAGTTGAGAGGGAGTGTTAAAATGTGCAACTAGGGCCAAATTCTACTTTGGACAACTCATTTGAAGAAGATGATTATTGGATTAAATTCCTCTTTCAAAGAGGACCAAAATTGACCTAAAGTTCACTAAAATCGGACAAGGAGAAATATGTTTTTGAAGTAAAGACCACACATGTGCAATTTGTCAAGGTCGGCCTCACCATCATGTAGGCTCATGAAGCCCAAGAGACATGTCTTTTGACCCACATTGACTCGTATAAATAAGAGTGACCTCAAACCTTATTTGGCATCATCACAACTCATCAAATCTTATCTCTCCTCATTTGATTGGGTCGTACAAGTTGCCGAAAGCCTATTTCTCTCACACGTGCAGATTCCAAGAGGCGGAGGCGGTTTGATTGGCGTTGACTTTCTATTTTAGCTAAGTTTGGACAACGTTGATCGATGCTCTTTTGACTAGATGTCATTGTGACTTTGGAGGACAATCTTTGTTTCACTAGGCCACATTGACTGGCACAAAAAGTGAGGATTTCTGTGAACTTTGACCTACGCTAACTGCATCCTTGTTTGATTATAGGGCTGACTTCATTTTGACTGATTTTGACTCTTGTTTTGCTAATTGTTTTGGGCTGACTTTTCTCAGCAAGGTGTTTATGAATGTAACTAGGTTCAGTCTTCATAAACTGTATTTGATTCATATGAAATGTATCTATCAAAAGAAAGAAAAATAATTTTTTATTATTATTACTATGACTTATTAAAGCATGGCTTTCATGCTTGAGTCATCATGTTTTAGGTCAAAGGCCCCATTGAGGACTTCTAGGATTTATCTTGAGTCATTAGAGTCATTGTCCATTAAAAGAGACCCTTCTTGGGCTTTCAAATCATGTAAAAATATTTATTATTGAGTCAGATATTATTTGTCACCTCCACATCAAGTTGGCCTCAAATAAGGTAATAAGCTATTTGTCACCTCCACACCAAGTCGGCCTTAAGGAGATCAAGTCGGCCTCAAACAAGGTAATTCGACCTCACCAGAAGCTTATATATTGGAGTAGCTTGATTCATTTGAAGTACATGTTGTACCTCTGAGATAGTAGTAGGTCAGCTACCCATGCTAGAGCATCTAAAATAATTGTTTTGGGGTTTTTGGTTTAGTTTTGGAAGACCAATGAATGAAGACAAATTTAGAATTGAAATACTTAATCCTTTGGATAATATTAATATCTCAGTGAAGAGTTGCTATAAAACTTTACATAGTGATATAGATCAAATAGTGGTGAGAAGAAGACAAAAAATAATATGATTATCACAGTTTCCAGATTGTAAAACAAAACAATCATAAGTATGAAAACCTTCTAAACTATATTCCAAAGATTCAAGGCAATATACTTAAGCTTACAAAAGATGCTGATGATTTATTGATTAGAGGGGATTAGCTAAACAGGCAGTTCATTAATCCATTCTCTTAATAGATGATCACTTCAGGAGCTTATAGGAATAAATTGAGACACAATTATTCCTATCTAGATATCTCTATAAGTCATAAGCATATGAAGAAAAACATAATGATTGATAACTGGAAAAACTTACAAGATAACACAAACTCTGTAAAACCAAATTCAGAATCCTTTACTTTGTATTAAGGTTCCAGAAAGACTGAGTAAATCAAGTGTCTACAAAAGCTTCCTTCAAAGGTGCAACCAGGTTCAAAGTAGAATGAACAGTCACAACTTAACAAGCAATGAACAATGAACCTTGAACCTTAAACCCTTAACAACTCGAGAAGAGAGTTATTAATACAATAATGAAACTAAGAAAATATCCTAAAACTAATTAAGGTTTATTCTAGGAAAGGAAAGATCTTCATGCAAGAAGATAGGGGAAACTATTGAACTGCTTCTTGTTGTCCCTTTTATTCAGGTTGTGCTGGATTTGTTGTTTGATATTTTGCCCTATATGCTGCTTGAGTGTTTGTATCCTTTACGCTGGTTGATTCCTTCATTTGATCTTTCATCTGATACTCTTTAAACTCTGTGAATATCCTTTGACCTTGCTGAGTAACCTTTATTGTGTTCCTTTTTATCTTTACTGTGCATTTCAGGTTTTTACTGTGTTTCTCAACAGTAAGATCTTCGTATTTGTTTTCAAACTATATGCAGGCTTTTTCTTTGTAAGCTTGGAACAAGAGTTTTTACTTGCAAAACACAGAAATTGTTAAGAAAACATAGGTGACAGAGAAGGATATCAATGGATTTATTGAGCTCGAAAGGATATTGGAAGGATTCTAGAGTGTATCGGAAGGTAAAACAATAGTTTTATTGGTCGCAGAGGTTTATGGAGGCTTCACTGTGTAAATGGATGAAACAAAGCCAAAATGGTGATTTTTGCATTTAAATGGAAAACAACTTTCTTTTTGAAATATGGCGCAAAGTGAACAGTGGTCATTTTGTCGTTATGCGAGAGGTGGTTTTGGTTTTCATAGCATTGCTTATGAAGCGCAGGTTGTTTTGGGAGGGGTCACCCGATACAATCTAAGCCTGACACTTAGCAAGGCGAGGTCAGTGGAATACCGCTTTTCAGGTGGGTAATGCTCGGACAAAGAGCCAACCCGAAATTGCTGATGGTTGTTGGATTTGAATGCACGTGATCCGACGGTGGTGGAGCGAAAGCGCAGCGCGGAGGTAAGAGGAAAGAGAAATGGAGGGGCCCGCGATTAATCGTGGCGATATGGCTTTATTATGGGTTAAAAACTGAGATTAGCGGGGTTTTGTGGTTAAATAGAGGTTTAGGTTGACTCTTCATTTAAATCATAAAAACCTTTTAACAAAGAAATCCTTTGCAAAACACGGTATGGTGACTTGGAATAATATGAATTCGGGCAGATAAATGACGTCGGGTCCGAGTTCATCGCATATCACAATTGCAGTTTAGCAAAGGAAGGCCCATCGCAAAGGAATGCGATGGAGGCCGGACGCGATGCGAAAAATAAATCATAGATAATAATGCGATCGGGTCTCGGTTGCTATCGCATATAGGAGATCGCAACTGTGGAGGGTTATTGTTTCAGTCGGGACTTGCGATGAGGGGTGGATGCGAAATGGCAATGAATTATGAAATAATTTGCGTCGGGTCAGGGTCCATTGCGCATCGCATATCGCAATGCGGAGGAGAGTGCATTGATGCTGAAAGGCTTGTGATCCACTGATATGCTATGTTTTATTGAATACATAGTTTTATAATAAAACTAATGGTTTCAGGTTATTTAATAAAGGAAGTTAATAATATACGGGAAAGGGAACTTTTAAGGGTTTAATACTTTAAGTTAGCGTTAATATGAAACATGAGTGGAAAGAGGAAATATACTAAGTATAATGCTTTTTCATGAGTTATTTGCTTTTTATAAATACACCAATACTTAGGTTAAACATCTTTTTGTGAGTTTTTTTGGGTAAAAGGGGATTTAACATGAGGTTTTCACTTTTCCTAGGCAAAAATGATTTTAACCTTAGGAAAAGGGGTTTTTTATGGAAAATGAATGAATATGAACTGTATGAAGGTGGGAAGGGGAAATTAGTAAATATAGGGATGAATGGGGATGAGGGAAGTTAATTAATTGATCTTGTAAACCTTCATTTGCTTTGTTTAATTACCTCATGGACATAGAAACATATGGTAAAACATGATAGATGTACATTTTGTCCAATCAATCAGCATACTTCTGCAACTTTTCTTCTACTTACCCTCTACTTATCCTATCATTTTTTCTTCACTTAATGGGTGCATTTAAGCTAGCAAACCCTTTTCCTTTCTTTCTATTTTACAAAAACAAACTATCTAATTCTAACCTTATAACATCCAAGGGCTCAGATTAAACTGATGAGCACCTTATTATTCTCTACCTAACTACTGATCTGCCAAGATTAAACAGTTTGGCTAGATTTTTATTCTCTAATTATAACATCAAATTTAAAGCATGAAGCAGTCAAGATTAAACTATTTGACTTCATGGGTTGTAGCATTTATGACAAGCTGCACGCAACCATTATTTTGCAGAAACAATAGTAGTGGCATTTAGACTTGCTGTCAAGATTAAACTATTTGACTTCATGGGTTGTAGCATTTATGACAAGCTGCACACAACCATTATTTTGCAGAAACAATAGTAGTGGCATTTAGACTTGCTCACTTTCAGAGTTTATTTGTTTTCTTTTCTTTTTAACCTAAAATTTTCTTTTTGTCTTGATTTTTTAGGACATTTAACCTAACATTTTCTTTGATATGGACATCATCATCAAGATATTTTCAAAAACATTTTATTCAATATTGTTATGTCCATATCCTAACTTAACAATTTTTTCAAAATATATATATATATATATATATATATATATATATTATATATATATTTTATATATTTTTTTAACTAATTTATTCTATCTTATCAAAACCAAAAAATGCTACAACATTGGCTCCAACTGGGGACTTCTTTCTCCTGTAGAATGCAGAGAATCTGCAGATCCATGTGCCTTCTCCTCGGGCTATGGAGTCCTTGCTGTATGAAAAATCACACTGACATCTTCTTAGTACTGAATGTAATGTTTGAGAACCCTTCCATTTACAGGATAAGTGGAATATGGCCCCTCAAGATTCTGTAGCACAAAAGTGTTGTTACCCTTTACTTCAACAATTGCTAAAGGCCAAACCATAGATTGTGAAATTTTCCATGGTTTCCTTTTTGTTCTCTCCTGGCATCCCATCTTAGAACTAGATCACCTTCCTTAAAGTCCCTTTCCCTGGCTCTTCTGTCAATCAGGGCCTTCATCTTATTCTGATATTTCTTCAATTTGTGTTGAACTTCATCTTTGTTTTCATTAAGTTTAATAATTTGATTTATTTTTCTTCAAAAATCATTAGGTTCATCTGTTCAATACTGCAAGAATTTTAAAACAAGGTCAAATTGGTAGGGAAAAACGCATCTTTCCGATAGACTAATTGAAATGGAGATTTGCCAGTTGATCTCTTTGGAGTAATTCTGTTTGCCCATACTGCATAAATCAAATGTGAATCCCTGCTCTTCTTATGATCAGCTAGAGTCTTTTTGATTACCTTTACTAGACTTTTGTTTGATGACTCCACAAGGCCATTACCTTGAGGGTAGTATGGAGTTGAATGATGTAACAGAATTTGATATTTCTGGAAAAAGTCAATCATTTTAACACTAGAAAAAGCTGCTGCATTATTAGTTACAATTTGAGTTGGGCAACCAAATCTAGATAAGTTATTCTCCTCAATAAACTTAATTATTACTGAATCAGTAGCATTTCTGACTGAAATTGCTTCCACCCATTTAGTAAAGTAGTTTGTTGCAGTGAGGATCCATCTATGTTGATTACTTGAAGTGAGGTGAATCTCACCAACAAAATCTAATCCCCATTGAGAAAAAGGTGCTGAAACAATTGATGGAACGAGTGGAAGAGCTACTAATTTTTGTTTACCAGCAAAAATTTGACAAGCAACACAACCTCCGACCATTGGCCCTACTTGTAAGAACAATGTGGGCCAATAAAATCCTCCCCTCAGAATCTTGTAGGCTGTTTCTCTCCAAGCATAATGTCCCCCACAAAATCCCGTATGAAACTGATTAATGATTCCTTTAGTTTCTGGTTCTGTTAAACATAATAACAAAATATTCAGTGGATCTTTCCAGTATAAATTTGCATTTATAATGCAGTACTTGACTGATTTTAACTTAAGGGTTTTACACTGGGTTTTGGAGAATGATGCTAGACACTCAAAATGGATCAAAAAATTTACAATATCTTAATACCAGTTTGACAACAAGAAATTTTCATCAATGTGTATAGGGCTGATCTGCTCAGAAGGTAGAGGTTCTTGTGGATTCTCCCCTTTAGGATGAAGGGAAGGTTCTTGTGGATTCTCCCCTTGTGCAAGGGCAGAAGGTTCTTGTGTATTCTTCCCCTGTGCAAGGACAGAAGGTTCTTGTGTATTCTTCCCTTGTATTTCTAAAACAAGATTGATTCCAAGTAGTTTGCAATTGGATTCAGCTAGAAGCTTGACTAATCCTTGACCTTTTACTAGCTTGGTAATCTTGATAGTTAGATCAAACTCTAGAATTTGAGTGATCCATCTACCTCTTTTCCCATCAGTGTCTGGTTGGGTTAGGATAATTTTCACAGCACTATTAGGGACATAAGCAGTAATAGGTGAATGTAAGACATACATTCTGAATGATTTGAGGGCTTGAATGAGGGCATAGGCTTGCTTCTCAATGGAGTCATACTTAAGCTCAACATCTCTCATAACCTTGTTGAAAAAGGCTATGGGTTGGTCATGGGAATCTTCATTTTTCTGTAATAGAACGGCAGCAAGGGTTGTTTCAGAGGCAAAAGAGAAAATACTAAATGGCTTAGTATAATTAGGGCTGACTAAGGTGGGAACTTTAGAGATAGCCCTTTTTATTTGTTCAAATGCATGCCTAGAAGAGGCAATCCATTTGACTTCATGGTATTTTCGGAGCATGTCAGTTATATCTTTTACAGTCTCTGCATAATTGGGAATAAATCTCCTTAGAAAATTAATCTTGCCTAGAAAACTTGAATCTCCTTCTTGTTTCTAGGTAAGGTCAATGTTTCAATGGCAGATATTCGTTTGGGGTCAATTACTACTCCCTCCTTTGAAATTATATGGCCCAATAGTTTTCCTTCTTTGACAGCAAACAAGGACTTCTTAGGGTTCAATGATATTCCAAATTTTCTACACCTGTCAAAAACCTTCATCAAGTGCTTCAGATGTTTCTGATCAGATTTAGAAAAAACAGTTATATCATCGAGATAAATAACCACAAATTTATTTACCTGACCCATAAAAGTTGTGTCCATAGCTCTCTGAAATGTTGCTCCAGCATTGGTTAAGCCAAATGGCATCTTAGCGTGCATGAATGTACCCCAGGGTGTTGTAAAGGTTGTCTTCTCTCTGTCTGTTGTATCAACATTTACATGATTGTAACCTAAAAAACCATCAAGCATAGAAAGTCTTTGTGCTCCTGAAACCATTGAAAATAACTGATCCATTCTGGCAAAGGATAATTATCTTTTAATGATGTCTTGTTCAAATTTCTAAAATCCACACAGAGTCTTATTTCTCCATTTTTCTTTCTAACAGGAACTAGATTTGCAACCCAGTTAGAATATCTAAGAGGGAGGATGATCTGAGCATCTAGCATTTTCTTAATCTCCCTTTCTACAGTTGGTAGAAGGGCTGGATTTATCCTTCTAAGTTTCCGTTGATAAGGTTTTTCTTCTGGCTTCAAAGAAATCTTATGATGTATTAATGAAGTATCAGAGGTCTTTAGAAAATTAGATCAACATAAGTCTAAGCAAAAACATCCTTATAATTTTGCAGTAACTTAAGATATTGAACTTTAATATCAGGGTCTAGAGATGCACATATTTTGATGTTTTTGATATCTTCATCAGTTCCAATGTTAATCTATCTTCATCAGTTCCAATGTTAATCTCTTCTATGTCATCTTCTGAAGAAATAGACTGAGGGTTTCGGAAAACATCATTTTGATCAAACAATTTTTCTAAAGGAATAAGTCCTTTTGGAATAAAATTATTAGATAATTGAATAATGTCATGATTAGCAATTTGGGTTTTAAAATCTGAAATATCATTTCCATCTGCATTTTCATTTATTTCAGTTCTATCTTTGTCAATTTGTAGAAATGAAAAATCATCTATTACCTGCAGAAATGATTTCAAATGTTCATCATCTTCGAATATTTGCCAATGTTTCAGATTATCTGGGATAGATGGCCCAAATTTGACTTGTATCTGATAGAGTACATCAGTATGATCATGAATTTTAAAAGAGCCAGCAGAGACAGCTAAGGCATCTGCATGAATATTTTGATCTCTGGGGATATGAGTCAAATTAAAAGCATCAAATAAATTTTCAACTAAATCCCATACTTCATTTCGGTAGGACCTAAGTCTAGGGTGCTTGGTTTGGCAAACATTTCTTACTTGCTTAACAATAACTTCTGAATTAGTAAAAACACTTAAGTTTTGAACTTTTAAGCTTTTGGCTAATTGCAATCCTAAAAGGAAAGCTTCATATTCAGCGACATTATTTGTAACTTTGAAGTCTAATTTACATGATTGGGTTATATTTTCTTTTTTCAGGTGAAATTAAAACTACTCCAGCTCCTACCCCATCTTTCGTGCAAGAGCCATCAAAGACGAGTTTCCAAATATCACTTTGATTTGGTTCAGGACTTTCAACTACCTCTTCAATTTTGACTTGAGTTTTATGTTGGTTTGAAGTGAGTTGAAAACAACCAAAGTCTTGATCTATTGCATAAATTGGATGGTTACTTGGCCGGTCACTCTTACAAACAGTATGTACAAATCTTACCTCTATATAATCTTAATTGCTCTCCTCCATAAACAAGAATAATAGCATATGACATATCCATTTGTAGAGTTCCCCCTAATTTGGCACAATAAGACCTAGAAAGGAGCATTCCACCTCTATATAATCTTAATTGCTCTCCTCCATAAACAAGAATAATAGCATATGACATATCCATTTGTAGAGTTCCCCCTAATTTGGCACAGTAAGACCTAGAAAGGAGCATTCCAAACTTGGGAGGGATATCTGTGACAACAATATCAAGTACTACACTTTTCACTAGAATTTGGGCAAGGGTAACCACTATATCCTTGATCAATCCCAAATAGGGCACCTTTTTAGAATCAAAGGTGTACAGGTCATGGTAGGATCTAGTTATGTCGAGTTTCAAATGGTCCATGATAGATTTTGGCATAAGGTTGTGTGATGCTCCTGAATCAAGCATACAATTATACAACATGGAATCATTTGTTTTAAGAGTTACATAGAAAGGAGACACTATCTTATCAATCATGTCTGAACTAGGGCCAAAAACTACTGTTGGTTTTTCATCTTGCAGACTTATGACATCACCTTTAGCATCAACCGAGGTATTTTGTATCCATTTTGTGACTTGGTTTTTGTAACCAGGGTTTTTAGAAAGTTCTGACAATGGAATTAGGATGTTAACCCTCTCTAATTCTTTTTCAACATTAAATGTAGTCAAAATGTTTTTACCAGTTTGGGTAGTATTAATTGACTGATCTAGGGGCTGAATAAGAGTTGTTTGAGCTTCAGCAGTTTTGGTACATGGTTCAATTATTGGAGTTTTCTTTGGAGGTCTCCCAGGACTAGGCCTAGGCCTAAGATCGTACCTCTTGTTTAACTCTGCAATTAAAAATGAAGAGAAAGCATGATATTTAGAGACCTGTGAAGCTTCCTGATCTTCTTGAACCTGATTTTGTTGTGAGAGAGGAATGATCACTGTTTGATTGGAAGAAGAATCCATACTATTAATATCTTCAGTAATTGTCATAGTATTATCATCAGGTTGTTGGTCATCTATCAGTAGAGTAGTAGGAACCTGTTGATCATTGCTAGGTCTCTGAAGAATTTGTAGTGGAGGATTTCTTTTATATTGACCTTGATTTTGGTTTTGGGGTGTAGCAACTGTTTGTTGTATTGTCCTAGGTTGGGTTTCAATCTATGAAATCCTATTTGATAGGTTTCTAAGAAGAGATGTTATTTCATCTATTTTTGAGTCTTCTGATTTAGTCTTAGAGGAACTAGAGGCTTCTTGAACAAATTTGAGTTTTCTTTGGGCGTTTTCTTCCTTAAGTTTTAAAGAAGTTGAGGCTGCCCTATTTGTTTCTACTTCTATAGTGTTTGTTTGCATATCTTCCAGAGTTATTGAAGTTCTCTCTTGTAGCATAACAACAAAGTTATCATCAAAAGCTTTAGAAAATCTAGACTTAGCTGTTGCTACAGTGGGCTTACAATTAGTAGGCATTTTGTGATAGAATTTATTGAATCTTTTGATAAAATCTGATAATGGTTCACCGAAGTTCCTTTTAAGCTCTTCAAATTCTGTGAGGAAGTAAAGAGGATCCTTTTTCACACCCCATTGATTTTTAAATATGGTTGTAAGCTCTTCCCAATTTCTAATGGAAGCTGCTGGTAACTGCCTAAACCAAATCCTCACATTTCCTTCAAGTGTCTGTACAAACAATCTCATACAAACATTTTCTTGTTCAATATTCATGCTGTCTGCAAAGTCTAGGAAAGCTTGAAGATGGTCCTCAGCCGAGGGACCAATTTCTTCATTGTACTTGGGAAGGTATTTTAAGTATCCAGCTGGGAATGCATCAAGGTTATTAGGTAAGACTAAGGTAGCATATCTAGCCTGTACAATTGGTTAAAAAGCCATGACAGTAGGTGGTGTATGAGGTTGTCCAGGTGGAGTATGAGGTGTTTGTGTGGATGTAGAGGATGAAGAAGAAGTAGAGGAAGAAGATGGTGATTCAGGGTTTGATGAACTAGTTGGAGGTGAAGGAGGAGGAGATCTCCTGAAAGACTTCAAAGGTGGTTCTAGGTTCAAAGTAGAATGAACAGTCACAACTTAACAAGTAATGAGCAATGAACCTTGAACCTTGAACCCTTAACAACTCGAGAAGAGAGTTATTTATACAATAACGAAACGAAGAAAATATCCCTGAGTTACAGGAAACACTGGCAGAGGAGGAGTTTTCGTATGGAAACAAAAATGGAAACGAAACGCGTAAGGTACGGCCTAGAAACACGTTTCTGGCCGTACTGGCACGTTTCTAAAGGTGGAAATGTGGCTAGTACGGCTAGAAACGCGTTTCTGGGCCGTACGACGCCGTTTCCACATGCAACTTGACTTTTTTATAACTTTCTTTTATTAATTTGTCTTCTAACTTTTAATTAGGTTTTTCTAATGCCGTCTAGTTGCTTCTAGATGCCTATTTAAAGGTATAAAAGTGAACTTTTGCCCTAGTGTTGATATGTAGTTCATCAGGAAGTTTGAGGCATATGTAGTTCATGGTAATGTTAAATTTAAAGTAAAAGTGATATTCTCCTTTATTTTTCATTTTCATCATTTTACTTAAAGTTTTAACATTACCATGAAATGACTCAGGATGTTTGAGAGTGGTTTTGCCCTCATTGGATTTCATATGGAGAAAGTAGAATTTTAAATCTCACTCAAAATCCAGCGGACTTATCTTTTTTTCAGGATTTTAGGATTGGGGGGATTGCAATGTTTCTATTGGATTTTATCATGTATTAGGGTATAGAACTTGTATTTAATCAAGAGAACCAAGCCCTCTATGCAGGGGAGACTCCCAATAATCAAGAGCATTTAGGGCACTAGGGTATGAAACTTGTATTTAATCAAGAGCACTAAGGTCATTTGACTATGTAGGAGGAGACTCCCAATCAAGCATGAGACAAGAATTTAGAAATTTCTCGTCGCTGATTTTGGATATTTCTATTTTCATTATGTGATCATTCATGAGTAAATGTGATGTAAATTTAGAGACTTAGATTTTATGCATTGACAATTTTATCATAATGTAATAAATTAGAATGTATCATATATGCTTTATGATTGCACATATTTCTTAAATGCCTAATATATATATATATATATATTCGTGTTTCCCTGTTTCCAAAATTTGGGGGGGTCATGTTTCGTACCCGTGCCCGTTTCGGAAACTCGTACCCGTTTCCCCATTTCGTGCAACCTTGAAATATCCTAAAACTGATTAATATTTATTCTAGGAAAGGAAAGATCTTCATGCAAGAAGATAGGGGCAGCTATTGAACTGCTTCTTGCTGTCCCTTTTATTTAGGTTGTGCTGGCTTTTTTGTTTGATATTTTGCCCTTTAAGCTGCTTTATTGTTTGTATCCTTTACACTGGTTGATTCATTCATTTGATCTTTCATCTGATACTCTTTAAACTCTGTGAATATCCTTTGACCCTGCTAAGTAACCTTTACGGTGTTCCTTTTTACCTTTACTGTGCATTTCAGGTTTTCATTGTGTTTTTCAACAGTAAGATCTTCGTATTTGTCTTCAAACTGTATGCAAGCTTTTTCTTTGTAAGCTTGGAACAGGAGTTTTTACTGTGTTTTTCAACAGTACGATCTTCCTATCTGTCTTCAAACTGTATGCAGGCTTTTTCTTTGTAAGCCTCGAACAGGAGTTTTTACCTGAAAAAACACAGAAATTGTTAAGAAAACATAGACAATTTTATCATAATGTAATAAATTAGAATGTATCATATATGCTTTATGATTGCATATATTTCTTAAATGTCCTAATATATTATAATATATATATATATAAATATATATATATTCGTGTTTCCCCGTTTCCAAAATTTGGGGGGGTCATGTTTCGTACCCGTGCCCGTTTCGGAAACTCGTACCCGTTTCCCCATTTCGTGCAACCTTGAAATATCCTAAAACTGATTAAGATTTATTCTAGGAAAGGAAAGATCTTCATGCAAGAAGATAGGGGCAGCTATTGAACTGCTTCTTGCTGTCCCTTTTATTTAGGTTGTGCTGGCTTTTTTGTTTGATATTTTGCCCTTTAAGCTGCTTTATTGTTTGTATCCTTTACGCTGGTTGATTCATTCATTTGATCTTTCATCTGATACTCTTTAAACTCTGCGAATATCCTTTGACCCTGCTAACCTTTACGGTGTTCCTTTTTACCTTTACTGTGCATCTGTTTTTCAACAGTAAGATCTTCGTATTTGTCTTCAAACTGTATGCAAGCTTTTTCTTTGTAAGCTTGGAACAAGAGTTTTTACTGTGTTTTTCAACAGTACGATCTTCGTATTTGTCTTCAAACTGTATGCAGGCTTTTTCTTTGTAAGCCTCGAACAGGAGTTTTTACCTGAAAAACACAGAAATTGTTAAGAAAACATAGATGACAGAGAAGGACATCAATGGCTTTATTGAGCTCGAAAGGATATTGGAAGGAGTCCAAAGTGTATCAGAAGGTAAAACAATGGTTTTATTGGTCGCATATCACTGTGTAAATGGGCGAAACAAAGCCAAAATGGCGATTTTTGCGTTTAAACGGAAAAACAACTTTCTTTTTGAAATATGGCGCTGTTGACTACTGGAGTAGCATCTGATGATTATGTGACGACTCCATGCCCAAGGATGATCCAGAGGACACTTGTACCATCAGATGTCATCAGTCAAGAGAGTTTTTTAACTCTCCTTCTATCTTCTCATCATCTTTCTTCTTTGTACCCAGATTCCACACCCTGCAGGGAATTGTAATAAGTGATGCTAGTATGATGTTTCTTGAATTTGTAAACAGGCCTAGGATGTGGACTCGATCAGAAACGAGTACACCTTGGAGTGTTTTTTTTATCCGGTTAATTATCCCTTCTTTTTCAGAGGCGGATAATTTTCTGGATTTTTTCACTCATTTTTTACCCAAAGCCGAGGTGACGGTTTGAAGATTGAGCCCCTGACACATCTTAGTGTCTAGAGTCGATGTATATTACCATACTAGATCACACAAAAAGTTTCGTGGAATTTGTTTGGCTAGGTCTAAGTAGGATTTTTTAATAGTTAAAAATTTCCCGCAAAACGGGATTTTTTAATTATTTTTTATGTAAAGGCATAAATAAGTGGCCTTAGGAGATGTTTGGGGCGTATGACCAGTCGAAATTCATCTTCAGAGGCCCAACATTCTCCTAGAGCCTACTTTGGGGGTCAAAAAATGACTCAGAGTCCCTCAAAAGGCGATTTTTCAAGTGACAGTGGCCAAAATGAAGAAGAAATTCAAAAAAAATGAATAATTGGAAAAATTTATAAATTTTTCCAAAGTCAAAATGAGTCAAATTTTGACTTGGAAGTCAAGCAGAGGATCAAGGGTGATGTGGCAAGCAATGTGGGGCCCACCACATAAAGTTTCAACTAAAGTCAAAGAAAGTCAACAGAAAGTCAAAGTCAAAGTCAAGTGCCAAAAGTCAAAGTCAAAGGGGCCCACTTTGAGTTCATGAGGTAATGGAATTTTCAAAGTATAACTTTGATTTAATTTAAAAGTTGAGAAATTATTATAAGGTTGAAATTATAATGTAAACTAAGTTAAAGTGGGACCCCACCTCAGCCATCCATATGAAGTACGTATTACTCAGCCCAGTAAAGTCCGTACGGGAGATTAAAGGTTTAACGCAGATTTTTTACGTGGGCAGCATGGATACACAGGTCAGCAGTTACGTGGTTTGTCAACAGCGTTTAACATGGCAGCCCACACAGCATTAACGTGGGCAGCTACAACAAAAATACACGCTGGCGGATTGTCCACTTCAGAAGTCCGTACGCATGCCAATTTAGATACATGTGGGCCACAGCAAAGTAACGTGAACAGCAGTTTATGCCAAGTCAAAAAGGAATATTACACAGCCAGTTCAACGCATATATTCCAGCAGTCCAAGCTCAGCGTTTAACTCAGCGTTTAACGTGGCAGCCCATGTGTATATACAGCAGTTTAAACGTTGGTCAACAGCATGTTACTCAGCAGTATTTAAAAGGCAGCCAATGCATAGTTTACAGCAGTTGCATGGGCAGTCAAACAGTAGTTTGCATGGGCAGCCTACAACAGTTATCTTCAGGATCACAAACAGCCATATCAGCCACTTGGAACTTGACTTGAAGCATTGAGATCTTCACCATTGCCACTTGTCATGGTCTTTTTTTCATTGGGATTGTCTCCCATTTTCCTATTTATATGAGCCTTGGGCTCTTATTGTATCATGATAGAACGAGCTATTGGGCTGGCGGAGACTCTGCCGAATTTTGTACTCAGCTTTCACATAAATAAATAAAAGTCTTTGGGGTTACTAGCTTCTCTTGTGGTGCATGCTTTGGTACATGAGGTATACCTATGTCGTTTGATATTCATTTGATTTTCATTTGCTATCTAGTTGTGTTTCTTTGTGCATTTGCCTGAAGGCACTATTGT
>APFE031638849.1:44399-56460 GCA_000404065.3 Pinus taeda | reverse complement strand
TCACGTTTCTATATCATTTAACAAGTAATCATCTTAATAATGATCTCTCAAGGCACTGGTCTGCTAACTGATCAAATCATTTTAGTGCTTATCTTAATCGTGTCTCGTGTCTCCCAACCAATTGGTCGACAGTTGGTCTTCATCATCTCTCAGGGTCTACCCCCCTTAGCCGCAGGAGACAGGCTTAAACGGAGGGATCGGGGATCAGAGTGACAGGCGCAAAGTGAACAATGGTCATTTTGTCGTTATGCGAGAGGTGGTTTTGGTTTTCATCGCATTTCTTATGAGGCGCGGGTGGTTTTGGGAGGGGTCACTCGATACAATCTGAGGCTGACACGTAGCAAGGGGAGGTCAGTGGAATACTGCTTTTCGAGTCGCTAATGCTCGGACAGAGAGCCAACCCGAAATTGCTGATGATTGCTGGATTTGAATGCACATGATCGGACAGTGGTGGAGCGAAAGAGCAGCGCGGAGGTAAGAGGAAAGAGCAACAGAGGGGCCCACGTTTAATCGTGGCGGTATGGCTTTATTATGGGTTAAAAACTGAGATTAGCAGGGTTTTATGGTTAAATAGAGGTTTAGGTTGACTTTTCGTTTAAATCATAAAAACCTTTTAACAAAGAAATCCTTTGCAAAACACGGTATGGCGGACTTGAAATAATATGAATTCGGGCGGATAGATGACGTCGGGTCTGGGTTCATCGCATATCGCAATCGCAGTTTAGCGAAGGAAGGCCCATCGCAAAGGAATACAAGAGAGGTTGGACGCGATGTGGAAAATAAATCATAGATAATAATGTGATCGGGTTCGGGTTCCTATCGCATATCGGAGATCGCAACGATGGAGGGTTATTGTTTCAGTTGGGATTTGCGATGAGGGGCGGATGCGAAATGGCAATGAATTATGAAATAATTTGTGTCGGGTCCGGGTCCATCGCGCATCGCATATTGCAATGCGGAGGAGAGTGCATTTATGTTGAAAGGCTTGCGATCCGCCGATATGCGATGTTTTATTGAATACATAGTTTTATAATAAAACTAATGGTTTCAGGTTATTTAATAAAGGAAGTTAATAATATACGGGAATGGGAACTTTTAGGGGTTTAATACTTTAAGTTAGCGTTACTATGAAACATGAGCGGAAAGGGGAAATATACTAAGTATAGTGATTTTTCCTGAGTTATTTGCTTTTTATAAATACATCAATACTTAGGCTAAACATCTTTTTGTGTCGTAATTTTGGGTAAAAGGGGATTTAACATGGGGTTTTCACTTTTCCTAGACAAAAAGGATTTTAACCTTAGGAAAAAGGGTTTTTATGGAAAATGAATGAATATGAACTATATGAAGGTGGGAAGGGGAAAATTAGTAAATATAGGGATGAATGAGGATGAGGGAAGTTAGTTAATTGATCTTGTAAACCTTCATTTGCTTTGTGTAATTGCCTTATGAACATAGAAACATATGGTAAAACATGATAAATGTACATTTTGTCCAATCAATCAACATACTTCTGCAACCTTTCTTCTACTTACCCTTTGGTTATCCTATCATTTTTTCTTCACTTAATGGGTGCATTAGAGCTAGCAAACCTTTTTCCTTTCTTTCTATTTTACAAAAGCAAACTATCTAATTCTAACCTTATAACATCCAAGGGCTCAGATTAAACTGATGAGCACCTTATTATTCTCTACCTAACTACTGATCTGCCAAGATTAAACAGTTTGGCCAGATCTTTATTCTCTAATTATAACATCAAATTAAAGCATGAAGCAGTCAAGATTAAACTATTTGACTGTCATGGGTTGTGGCATTTATGACAAGCTGCACACAACCATTATTTTGTAGAAACAATAGTAGTCACTTTCAGAGTTTATTTGTTTTCTTCTTTCTAACTTAACATTTTCTCTTTGTCTTGATTTTTTAGGACATCTAACTTAACATTTTCTTTGATATGGACATCATCATCAAGATATTTTCAAAAATATTTTATTCAATATTGTTATGTCCCTATCTTAACTTAACATTTTTTCAAAATAATCTTTTTATATTTTTTTTAACTAATTTATTCTATCTTATCAAAACCCAAAAATGTTACAACAGTACACATACTCACACAAGTTCGATATCCAAGAGGAGTAGAAAAAGTGTGAAGTTGCAAAAGGAGGAGAAGAATTGCTAGAAGATCGAATTTCTAGAACATCTCTCTAACACGGTGAATTTGTTGGGTTACTTCTGGAAGGTCGGAGTTTCTGCTGGGTCGAAGTTTCTGCTGGATCGAAGTTTTTGTTGGGGTAAATTTTGGGTTGAAGATTTTGCTAGGTTACGCTGGGTCGAAATTTTGTTGGATCAAAGTTTTGTTGCTACATCTAGGTCGAAGTTGTTATCATCTACAGAAGAAGGAAAGGGTTGACTTGGTGTGGAGGAATTCTGTGTCTAGGTCTAGGAGTCTTGGATCATCTCATGAAATTATTAAGGAAGAGTTGTTAACTATGTTTTCCCCTAGATCGGCGTTTTTCCCTGGCTGTCCGCCTACATCTAGTGTCTGTGATCTTTGTGTTATTGTTTTGGCAATTGCTTGATGAACTAAAGGTAAAATAAGAACATAAGAAAACATAAGTATATCATAAGTAATTATCAATATAAAGAAAATCTTTCTGCCTTTCTAATTTTTAACATGGTATCAGAGCTAAGGTGAAAAAGGAAAAAGGGAAGCTCAAAGATCTTTTGAAAGGAGAATACGGAGTTCTAGGAAGCTTTGAATAAGGGTCATGTTGATGGTGCTGGACTCGCTAACATTCAGGGGATCTCCCCGATATGAAGTCCCAACTAGACCTCACACCATTTGGAGTAGGAGTCCCAATAGTGGGTGGTAATGTTATGGCCTGACTGCGAAAACATGCAGATTGAAGTATGGTAAATTTGGGTGAGATTATTTAAGGAGGCTTGAGGGTCATTTGGAAAGACACACAGAGTGAGTTCAAAAGTTCTATGTTTTGAAGCAGAGAAGCTGCCGGGAGAATATTGATAGTTAGCGGCCGGGATAGTTGGGTTGGACTATCTTCTCTAGAGCCCAGGATATGCAACAGAGAGGTAGAGAGACACTAGAAGGAGGCAGCGCAGGACTTCGGAGGGGTTGACGCTGAGCTAGAAGGGCTCACCCGAAACCAACGCAGTTCTCCAAGCAAAAGTTCAAATTTGCTGAGGGCGCTGACATTTCGGAGCCGGGAGGGCTGGAAACTACTCCAGAAGGAAAATTGATTCCCAGTTGAGCTGACGCAGTGCCTTAGAGGCTGACGTTGGTTTAGCTGTTGGATCAGCCCGAACTTGCCGAGTAGAGTGAGGTAATATCACAAATTTCTTCTGCGAGTTTATTCCTCTGTAATTGGATTGCCAGGAGGGCATCCAAAGTTGTATTAAGAAAACTATTGCATAATAATAAAAACCTTTAGATTTGCTGCGCCGGTTTTCCTGCATTGGGTTTTTTCGTGGACATTTGTCCAAAAAATGTTGTGTCACTTGTGTTGTATCTTACTATATTGTTTTGTTCTTGTTTTGGGCATATTATTTAATTGGTGTAGGCTGCAGTGTATTAGCTTCAATATTTGTTGTAGGAAGCAGTAAATAATTTGTTTTAGTAATTAACAAATAGGAGAAGTTTAATCAGTTAATAATTTGTTTTAGTAATTAACAAATAGGAGAAGTTTAATCAGTTGTTGCAGTAGGGATTCCGGTTTATAGATTTTTCACAGTGAATACCCCCTTAAGCTGGGGTAGTTCATCGTCCACTAGGGGTTGGAACAAGCATGGGTTCCTTAATGATGTAAGGGGTTCATATGAGGGGCCCTAGGAACCAGGGTGATGGCCATGATGATAGGGGTAAAGCTCATGTTTGGCTTTTGCCCAAGCGCTAAATTTGTATCTCCCGACCATCTTTTGCATTTTATGTTATTGTTGAGAGTGGCCAAATTATGCTTTTTCTTTTCTTTTAGTTGCATCAACCTCTGAGGCATCATTCCAGGCTTGACCCAAAGTGTCGACAAGGGGAAGGGGAGGCTAACTCCTTATGGACCCAATGGACAAATGTGGAACCGGATGGGAAATATGGTCAATGGAGTTATAATGAGTGGAGGGGAGTTGTATGTATGATGTCAGGAAGCGGGACCACGCAACCAAAATCGAGGTTTTCCATGTAGTGCCACCCCTAAAGCTAATAGCCAATAAAGGAGATCCCACGGAACAAAGATACAAGGTTAACCATCAAATTGGATAGAGGAGACAAGAGTACAAAACAAGCCGATTCTTTCTGCAGAATCCCCCCATTAATCCATGCCCAAAAGTGTCCAGATGAGTAAACAAGAATACCCAACTATGCAATGAAAAGCTATACCTTCGAGGTTGGAAGGCCCACCTTCAAATGTACAATCATATTAGATGGGTGAGGGAGCATATGGCTAGCTCAGGTGGCAGAGATAGTGGCATGTTGAGCTATCTGGTGGCTGCTGGCTGCCGACTGAGGACCATCTAGGAAAAAAAATCTCCTATGGATACTACCCTCGGGTGGTGGGTAACAAGATCGAGAGAGAGACACTTGGATTGTGTTCTCTTCCTTAGGCTGTGGGCCAAGAGACCTATGGATTGGTAGAGAAGATGGATCTTGAGAGAGAATGAAAAGCTACCTCCCTAGCTAAGAGGGAGTGTTGAAATATATGATAGCTATGGTCAACATTTTTCTCATCAAAACATGAAGAAGAATCTAATTAATTGTCACCTCAAGTCGGCTCATAACTAACCCTACAATTCGGCTCATTGGAAGAATGTCATGTCGACCCTACTAGGGCTAATTAGCCGTCACACTTCTCCTATAAATTGGGCGTTGTGCATCCTCATTTCAGCCATCATCTAAAGCTTCATTCTGTTTGAAATCAAAATTGAATTTTGTCGTCTATTTCAGGAATATATCCATAAGTGTGAGGAAGTTTATAAGTCTTATCTTGATTGCGGTTTGGTTTATTTCCAATGGCTCATTGCTACAATGACAAAATAAATATTTCTAGCTCTGTTTTGTGACTTCTTTTGTGGCCAAGAATTGAAGAGACAAGCTCTTTGTCCTTTGTCATACGATTCTGAATTTGACTGAGGCCTTTTTGAGTTTGTTGATAATCACAATGGAATTTCGACAATTTATTGTTGTGACCTCAGGCCTAGATTTCGGCCTCCTTGTATAGATCAATTTTGTTGGACAAAAGTAGCATTTCTCCCATTCTATGATCAGTCTTGGATAGGTACTTTATTGTTGATCATTTTGGAATTGTTGGAACAATTTTGATGTACTATTGATGGACATAATTTCTCTCCCGCAAGGAAAGAATTTTGGTTTTACCCTGAGTGGGTTTTGCCTTGGCTGTGAGCCTAATCTTGGTGTCTCTTGTCTCTTGCTTATTATCTACTGTTCATTATTTACTGCTCTTGTTGAAGAATCATTGGTTGAAGTTTTCCATGTATATCTACTTTTTGATAAAAGGATTAAAAAACAATCATTTATATCAATAAAGTAGTTATCAAATTGTGAAAAACTATTCTAGTCACTTCATTACTTCATTACTAGAATTTCAACAAAAATTTCTCCCAAAAAAAAATTGATTTTCCTTAAAATGAAATTCACTCCAGCAAATTGACGTCTAAGCCGTAGGAGCAAAATTGTGCAAGGGATTAAGGAGAAACCTTACGACTAGGAGATAGAAGCCTCATAAATTAAATATTAATTTCTGAAGTCTCAAAATGCTTGATCTCTTCAGAATCAAACTTGGATAATTTTCAAAAAAAAGATTCGCTCAAACCTTCTAAAGATTTTCGATTATGAAAAAAGAGGAATTTCTCTTAAAAAATGATTAAGATTGACGTTCAAGAGAAATAGGAATTTACGCAATGGTTTGAGGGCAAAGACCCTCTTATGCTTGCGTCTAAGAGATAGAAGCTTCAAAATGTAAACGTTTATTTTATTGAGCCTCCAAAAATTTAAATCTAAAATTCCCAAGCCTCAAAATGCTTGCGGCAGAAGGGGAAATGGCTCCAAAAAGTGTAGACAACTTCCCTTCTGAATTTTGATTTATGGTTTTCCAAGCCTTCAATGGTTGCTTTCTCAAAATTGATTTCAAATCATCCTTCAAATAGTTTGCTCAAGCTGCCAGACGTCCAAAGGAACTTCACACAATAAAGAGGAGAGCCTGTTATGGCTTGCGGCCAAGGAGAAAATGGCTTAGAATTTAAGACGACTTCCAAAAATAAATTCAGATCTGGAGTTTAGCTTTGAAATGCTAGCTCTCTAGGACAGAGGAGAGGGTTTAATTAATGAAGCAATTCAAAGCATAACTCCTGCTCTTTCTTTTCGATTTACGAAAAATAGATTGTAGACCAAGAAATATATATAATATCTATATATATATATATATATATATATATTATATATAATATATATATATATATATTAAATTGTCGTTTTGAAAAATATAAAATATATCATAATTTACAATTTGTTAGCCCAAAGGTATGAGACAACTCCGCTCTTGAGAATAAAAAATACAAGCTCCAAATAGCCAAATTTGACAATTAAAATGCATGAATAAATAGATTCGAAGAATAAATGATTAGATTTGCAATCTATGGCCAAGAAACCCCCTTTAAAATATTTTTATGATAAGCCTATGAGATAGATCTAAGTGGGTTCTTCCACTTCTATGCTCGAGAGTTGGTTGGTTCAGTTGAAAACGTCCCCAAACGCTCAAGGTCTGATTCATAAAAGTGATTTCTACACACTTTCGAAATATTTTGCCAAATCCAAATGGGATTAGATAGTACAATGGAAAGGACGACTAGGGGTTCAACCGAAAACCCATTAGCACTTCCAAATCTAGAGTATTTCTCTAATCCAAATATCAATGTAAAATAACTATACACCAATAAATCCAAATTGGCAAATGGAAATAACAATTTATAGCACTACTAGAACATTAAGCATAAGAGAATTAGAAAAATATTACCATAGTCATGTAGGAATAAGACCACAAAAATTTTACCCCAAAGACTTTCCTTTATTAGCTCAATTATTATTTTTATTTTTATTTTTTAATTCAATCCAAAGCAGAGCTTCAAGAGCTCGATTACATGATCATCAGATGTTACAATTAGGAGCCATGGGTTCAATTTATAGAAAAATGAGAGAGGGGAGCCTCTCCAAGTGAAAACGGCTAGGTTCCACAAATGGCTAGATCCAAGGCTTGATCCACATCAAAAAAAATTGATCCCTTGATGACCTACGCAGATCTCTAGGAGAGAATCTGTTTGCCTTGAAGGAGAAGTTGGATTCACCAAAATTTTGATCCCGGACCACATATTTTTCTCAATTTTTTTCCTCAATAATCTCTCATTTAAAATAACAATCTTGGACCATCCTTTAAAAAAATTGATTTTGTTGAATTTTTCTTTGGGCCATTTCTTCTTGGTAAATGGAATTCCCACAAAATTTTGACTCGACTTTAATATTTGGAATTTCCATCTCATTTTTTAATGTTTTCCCTCCGAGAGAATTTTATTTTCTCTCATTTTATTTTCTGTCTAATTTTTGGCCTAATTAATTGCCAGTTTTTGCCAAAAAATAGAAAAAATAGAAAATGAGGGGTAATGACACATTTTTTGACCCTAAAAGTGTCTAGACAGAAAGTTTAGGTGTAGAGGTCTAATTTTGATTACTCATACCCCTACAACTTCTATAGACAACATTTGACATTTTACATCAAATAATTATTAAAAATACCGACCGAGGGAAATTTTTTTATAATTAAAAATTGACACTTAGACTCATCCAAATTCAGCGAAACTTTAGACATGATCTAGTATATCATTTTACATTGATTCTATACACTAGGACTCACCTAAGACTTTACGATCGAGGCTCCCTCTAGCTTTGGGGGATATGTGGGCGAAAAACTCAACTAATTATTTAGTGTTGAGAAACACATATAATTAGCTAAGGAAAAAAAACTCTCTAGAGTCAAAACTCTCTAGCAAAATCCTAAGTTACCTAAGTGTGTTACAAGATTCAATTTTCATCATACTAGAATCATTTTTACTTAGGGGATATGTGGGAGAAAAACTCAACTAATTATTTGGTGTTGAGAAACACATATAATTAGCTAAGGAAAAATAACTCTCTAGAGTGAAAACTCTCTAGCAAAATCCTAAGTTACCTAAGTGTGTTACAAGATTCAATTTTCATCATACTAGAATCATTTTTACAATAAGCCCGTAGGGCTGAAAATTTTTGAATACATAATGATGAAAAGAAACTGAATAATGATGATGAATTCTGAAATTTTGGTTGATTTGAGGATGTTGGAATGCTCAAAGTGTACTTTGATCATGGAGTAGTTGACAAGCACTCAAATGTACATTTGAGTGGTCAACAGGTCCTAGTGTTCAAAAAGTCAACTTGGTTTCAGAATGAATTCTGAAATTTTGGTTGATTTGAGGATGTTGGAATGCTCAAAGTGTACTTTGATCATGGAGTAGTTGACAAGCACTCAAATGTACATTTGAGTGGTCAACAGGTCCTAGTGTTCAAAAAGTCATCTTGGTTTCAGAATGTCCGGTTTGATGAGAGGAGTCCAGGCCATGTTGAATCTTTCTAATCAAAGGTGGCAGTGGCTAGTTACAACTTGGTTTCCAAGTGGCAAAACAAGGCAATGTGGGGCAAAATGATGCATGCGTCACGTCAAACGTGGTCTACTCAACGAGAGGAACATTATCCATGTTCTAGATTTCCCTAATCCTCAAGAGTGTTGGAGAGCATTCCCTAGGACATGATGACGTGGCTAGACATGTGTATAAGTGGCTTAACAGGGGTAGATTTTGTCAAAATTTGACATGTAGCATGCCAAAATTGGTCTATAGAACGAGAGGAACAAAACCCATGTTGTGATTTTTCCAAATTTCTAAAAGTGTTAAAGATCCAACACAAAGCATGATGACATGAAAGACAATGATGATGTGAAAGCACAGGGCATAATTTGGTCAAATGAAACAAGAATCAGATGAAATCAGGTCGAGTTACAACAAACTCAGGGGGCAAAATTGTCAAATTCATAAGGTTTGTGAGAATTAGAAAAAGGTTGTCAAGTTCGAATTAAGAGGAAAAAATTATTCAAATTAGTTGTTGGACAATTCAGCTAGGCATTGGAGGTTTCATAAGCCAAGTAGTTGAGTAATGGACCAAGAAAGTAGTAGTTGGAAGACAAATTATTCCTGCAAATGACCAAGTCCTTCAAGTTAAATAAGTGGAACGTTGAGCTACTATTATGTTCTATTTTTATTTTTTTTGGACCATATTGGGCTATTAGAAAAGGGATTCATGGACCAAATTGGGAAATCCCTCAAGTTAATCGCCCGAGGTAAATTGTAATGAAATATTTTATGAGAAAAATGACTAAGGCTCCGACTTGTAGATGACTAATAAAATAATATTTAGAGTTCAACTAGTTCTTACCTTGTTGTCGTCTAGCCTTTCCAAATTGTTTTATAAGGCCACCCTCCCCTCATTGTGATGTTGTTCTCATATGAGATTTGTGCCATCAAATATTAAAGAGCTCCCTTTTGCAAATCATTGTATATAACATTTATATACATTGCCTTTGCAAATTGGTCTATAAAAGGCCACCCTCCCCTAATTGTGTTGTTGTTGTTCTTATATGAGATTTGTGCCATCAAATAATAAAGTGCCCCCTTTTGCAAATCATTGTCTATAATTTTTATGTACATTGTCTAGAGTGGTTTTTATCTTCATTTTTTCTTATCTTATTATATGCTATTGGGGTTTAATCTACTAAAATTAGTAATTAATAAAATTACACGAAGGTTAATAGATCATGCCATTGAGGAGCTACATAGTCACATAGAAGGGGCGAACTGGGGGCAGCCCAATTGGTCTTTTTGTTTTCCAGGTCGATCAGTTCAAGTGACCGAACCATTCTGAAAGGGAGCTTCAAATCGTGTAGGATTTTATATTCATTTTCGCACATGATTTGAAGACTAGAGATGCCACATTGAAGGGTGATGCTCCTAGCTGGGTTTGAATTTACTAAGGTTATCAAGTCAATAGTGGGGGCGAATTCTCTTTGAGACCAAATCCACTCAATTTATTAAGCTAGATCTAATTAAGAAGGTGTTGATTTCACCCTTCTGCAAGGGTGAGATAAGTTGGGCACATATATAAACTCAACAACTATCTTTTTACAAAAGTTCAAAATCTTTTATTGTAGGCATTAGTTTAGAACAACTATTTTTTTACAAAAGTTCAAAATGTTTTATTGAAGTATTAGTTTAGGATTTAATTCCTTGTTGGTTTATTCATTTAGTTAGCAAGCATTTCCTTGAGGAAATTGAACAAAATTGCTAGATCTAACCAAGGATAGGTACAAAAAATATTATTTGCACATTTTATTCTTGTATTCAGTTGAAATATCTTGTATATCTAAGGATTATTGGTTGTAGCATATTGAATCTGCAACAATGACCGATATTTCAACACTCTTTCAAGTAAGTTACACTTTAGATATCTCTCCTTTAACTATCTCTTGTTTAATATTGTTTATTTCTCTACTTAGAGTTGAATTTATTTCATTTACAGCTACATTTAAAATTAAAATTCAAATCTGGAAATTGTTAGGCCATTTTACCCAACCCAAATTTTTGAAAAAATAATTTCCAGGTTGCTGGAATTGACCTTTTTGTCTGTCACAGGTTGAGGAGAGGGCTCATAAACATCTAATTTGATCCTCAAGCCTTTCAATCCCTAGCCATAAAATTTGGGACTACTTAGGCACTCACAGGGTGTCTGATTCAGGCATAAAAAGTTGTTCTTGTGCTTTTATGCAGACCTTACAGTATGATTTTTAGGACAGCAGCCTATTTTGACCTATAAGTCTCCAACCATTTATCTAAATTTAAATATAAATACATATTTAGTTATATTAAATTCTTTAGACCAAAATCAATTGGTTACACTCCATATTTTCTGTATTTTGGCACTTCTAAATCTTCTGTTTTAGTTTTATGGAGTACAATGACATTAAAAACCAAAGATTAACACCTCCACTCCAAGTAACCCCATCTAAGGCACTGATCTTGTTTGGGGTTTTTTGGGGTAATATTTGGGCTTCCTTCCTTGGCCATTTAGGAGGTTGTTGGATCTAAATAGCGGGGCTTAGGTCAAGGTAATAGTGGGCCCCTGCCCTATGTGTGCCCATCCAACGGGCTCGCGAGAACCTTAGTGACCCTGCTAATTGGATATGTAACAGGTTCCTATATTTTTAAAACCAAATCTAGGGACTTAGGATATTATTATTGTATTGAGAGGATTGGTGAGCCTAAAACTCTTTGTAGAAGGCTCCCCCCTTTGGTCATTTTGTTGTTGTTGTTGTATTTGAAAGAACATCTGTTGAATATCAAAGCTTTAAGGCTATTTTGGGATTCCATTTAAGGATTTTCTTTCATGTGTGGCTAAATAATTTGATTCCTTACATTTGAAGTGGCATGGATTCTTTTACATGGCAAAGACTAGTGACTTGATCTATTTGAGGACTACATCTACTACTTGGAAGGAGTTGTGGTAACACCTCTTTTCTCCTTTTCTATCTTATTTTGCTGGTTAATAATTTGCATGATATATCTTAGGAATACTTGCAAATCTTGTTGATTCCATTTCAAAGGTAAAGTTAAGCTCCTAGGTGAAGGAGCATCCTTTGGAGCCCTTATGAAATTTCTACATTTATTTGCAGCATATTAGTGTGTTTATTTTGAGAATAATAGAGTGGATATAGCAAGCTTTCATGCTTCATCTCCAGCCCTAATTACGTAATAAAATAGGCCATCCAAGATAACTCTGACCCCATTAGCCTTGGATTACATTTAGCACTGGTTTCAAGATAACTCTCACCCCATTAGCATTGCATTGTATTTGCCACTGGTTTCTCCCTTCAACCACCAAAAAAAAAAAAAAACCCTTTTA
>APFE031638849.1:0-43762 GCA_000404065.3 Pinus taeda | reverse complement strand
CCACCAAAAAAAAAAAAAAACCCTTTTACTTTTCTTTTTTTATTGAATTGTAACAATAAATTTCGAAATATCTATTGTGGATTTTAATTTTGAGTCTAGCCATTTGCATAGCTAAATCATTTTCTAGATTTGTTTCATTTAAATCACAATTCCGGAATTTGTTAAACTTCTATTCATGAAAACCTTACGAGTTATCAGAAGTTGCACTTTACTTTTATATCTTTTACTTTGGTTATTAGTTAGTAAACAAATCTGGAATTTGCATTTACATATAAGAAATCAATTTCCAAGTTAACTGCTTAATTTCATATTAATTGTATAGATTTAACAAGTAGTTTTCGCCACTTGTTCAAGTCTGGAAATTGCCCTAAATTGTATCATAAAACCAGCTTTGGCTCATAGGTCCTTACAATTATGAAATGGTTTATCTAAGTTGGATCTAATTGATGTAGGCTTAGTTTCCTAAATGCTTAAATGCTGGAATTAACTTGTATGAAGCATCATGCTAAATAATTACAATTCTGTACTTTCATGGTTATATAGCATCTTGCATTTAGCTATTTGCATTTCATGAAGTAAAGACTTGCATAATATTCTTATCATCATTAAGATTTACTTGCTAAGTGTTGGGTTCTCAAATATTTAAATCTTCTAGAGTCATATTGGTCATACTTAAGGATGGCATACTTAAGGGTACCCCCCTCAGCCTTTAGAGAGGTGGCCAAAAATGAAGAGGGGAACTGTACTAAGGTGACAGTGGTATTTCTCTGAACCTTCCCTCAAGGTTGCATCCGTGGACTAGGGGATTTTCCATTTAGATGTGAGTTAATATAATTATACATCTACTCAAATAATATTCAAGATTTACTTCACAAGTAAATAGAAGGGAAAATGAAAATATATCCTTTGTGGCAATGTCTGAGGATGGTTTTACAAAGAACTAAAGATCAATATATTCAAAATTTAGGAACATGTTTCTAATGCTCTTGTTTTCATAGTCACTTGAGCTTACAACCGGGCACTTGGAAGGTGATAAGGATGTGGATATGCTTGTAAAAACTTCAATAGACTGATAGGGTTTTTTAATCTTTTTCAGTTCTGTTCTTTTAAAGAACTTATTTCAAGAATTGTTTTGTATTGCATATATCTTGATTTTCACATAATTTAGGTCCTTGTTTTCATTGAAAGTAGCCATGCAACATCCATGCCAACAACTCTTTCTATATTACAGAAACACACTAACACAGCTGTGGTATTACAGAACTATTTCCTTTTTCCTCATGAACTGTTATGCCCCATTGATCTCTCTGATTCTTTCTTTGCAGTTAATTATTCCTTATAGAGTGATGTTGTGAATAGTAACCTCTCCAGATTAGAGAACATCTCACATACTTATCTGTGTATGATATAATTACAATTTGCAGGGTAAGAGTATTGGTGAAATGAGTTTCACAGGTGTAACTCAAGACAGGGGTATGGCTGAGGTGGACAATGTACAAGAAATTGGAAGTTGTACCAGAATGATGGATATCATAAATATTCCAGAAGAAAGTGAATATCCTGCTAGTGAGAATGATGCAGTACTCATATTGGAGGAAAAAATAGAGGAAATTAACAAGGATATATCAGAGGTTAGTGAAAGCCATGAAACTGATAAAGGTATCGCATCGACTGCAGAGGCAATAGATGTGCAGCCATGCAAGTTCGATGTAGCATATGTTGCAAATAAAACACAGGATTTTACGAGCACCATGGATATAGATATTGCAGATCAAATAGAAGAACTAGTGAGCAACCTGAATGTAGTAACCATTGAAGAAGAAACGAAAGGATGTGCAGTGGAAGAACATGAGGATGAAGATGAAGATGAAGATGAAGACAAAGACGAAGATGAAGATGAAGATGAGCATAATCAAGATGAACTATCTGATAATGAAATAACCACTTTCTGTAAAGATGCTTGTAAAGCATTCTTCAAGGAATGGGGACTGATTAGTCATCAACTAAATTCATTCAACGATTTTATGAGTAATGGGTTACAAAAAATATTTGATGATCTAGGGGAGTTTGAAATAGAGCCTGATTATAACCCACAAAAAAAAACACTCGAGGGCTTATGGTGTCATGCATCCGTTTCTTTTGGCAAGGTCACAGTGGAGCAACCTTCCTACTGCACCAAGGACGGAAGGAAACTGAAAATAAAACCTGCTGAGGCTCGGCTGCGGAACATGACATATTCATCCCCCATCTATGTAGATATGGAAATAAAGGTATGCAATTTCTCTTTGGAATGGTGTGATTTTCAGGAAAACTACTTCATTACATGTTCTATTTTTGTTCTTTTTTTACTACATTTAGAAGTCACTATAAGAGGAGACACACTGACGGAATAAATATAACATAGTGACTAGTTTGGGACTAGCAAGCAGTCTGCAGCTGCCCAAGTTGGAGCAATTTCTGACTAATTCTAAGGTAGAATTGATACCCATTTGCCCTATGTATATATCACAAAGTCGATGTAACATCAGATACATGGCCCTGGAGAAAAAGATGAGAAAATTCAACATGACAAATATCTCCTTCCTGTTCAGTCTTTCATCTACTCTTATCTCTTGGAGATATGGAGAAATATATGCACATACATGCATTCAAATATCATAGGATGAAATTCTTATTGTATCTGTCCTGTTCTAATCTGTTAGTTTTCTATGATCTTTTTTTTTTTGTTTGAAATCCTGGTTATATTATTTAGTGGAACAGATAATGAATCTTCTGTGCTAGGATGATAACAATCCTTTTACTTTCGTATTTATGTTATTTGTAATGAAAAAAATAATATTGTTGCACCTCAGCCATTTGGTTCTATTCAAATTGAATGTGCCATTGGTTATCGTTTAAATCATTGCAGGTTTATATCCAAGACCATGTCAAAACTGATGGCAAGTCGAAGTGTGGTTCAAGCTTAACCACGAAAAGTGGAAAACATGTGACACCTATAAGCGAGGAACATAAAAGAGTGCTAATTGGGAGAATTCCAATCATGGTGAAGTCACATCTTTGCCATTTGTATGGTCTGACTCCTAGAGAGCTGCTTACAGATGGTGACTGCTCATTTGATGTAGGGGGATACTTCATAATCAAAGGTCATGAAAAGGTTAGCTTCTGAAAAGTTTTTCTTACATTTTGGCATAGCAAATGATTTACTTTATTGTTGGAAATAAACAAAGAATCAACCTTCTAGTTACTACCTTACTTTCGATATTAGACTACTCGGAAATTTATTGGCTTTCCTTGTGATAAGCGCAAATGAGTATAGACCTCTCAAGATCTTTTGCAATTTTTTTATGTTAGTCACATGATTGCCTACCATGAACTGATACTTGGCTGTGTAGCTGGAATATTCTGTGAGAACAATAATAATTTAACAATGAAAGAACTTTTCAAATTTCATGACTTCCTAGTTAGCTTGATTATATATTAGGATTGTTCTTTGTATAGCTGCCAACATAATGTGATCAATTCATGAAACTGGGAACTGATTGTTTATGGAACAAAATTGACTAACTAGACTGATTGGATAAATTTCTAGTATTGGATTAACACATGCTTAATATACTCGAGTCTGGTGATAGTGATTAAGACTTATTATTCACTGAAGTTGTTATCTTCTTTTTATTTATGTTCTTCCATGCACGCATTCTACAATGGACAACGGACAACTAGACTGATTGGATAAATTTCTAGTATTTGATTAAATTTCTAGTATCTGTTGGTGCTGTGCTCTGTCAGTAGTTAGGGAAAGTACACCATAAGAAACTTGAGTTTCTAGTTCAATTATACTTGCTGCTTGTTATGTCTCTTTCAAGAGTATTCAGAAATTTTTGACAAAGGACTACACCATTTGTAAGCCGAAATGTGTGCAATCTTTTGGCTATCTAGGCCATGTGGGATGAAGTGTAAAAGTGTATCCTACTTCTCACTAAGTCATGACTGATCTTAGATTCACCTTCATGGTGCTTGATTTTGTCTCTTTGCTAATTCCCTTGGTGGGTGGTAACTCTGCACTTTGATGGAGATTCTTATGTCTTGGATTGGTATTTGGCAATCATGGAGGTGGACCTATTAGGGCAAACGGCTTAAAGGAACACTTATTGTATTAGCACTATGAAGGTGATTGCACTATGTAGGGTGGAAACTCCCATCTTATTATAGTAATAGCTCACCTATATTTATCCTCCATGCAGATCATTTCTCTGATGTATGCACACCTCTTTGGTCATGGACATCATTTTTTGTGGTAATCTCACAATTCATGATGATTTTGCACTCTATAAGTTGTTGTAACTCCCATCGTATTATAGTAATAGCTCACCTATATTTATCCTCCATGCAGATCATTTCTCTGATGTATGCACACCTCTTTGGTCATGGACACCATTTTTTGTGGTAATCTCACAATTCATGATGATTTTACACTCTATAAGTTGTTGTTTCACCTTCTCCAAGGAAAGGAAGAAGGTTAATTGCACTATCCAAAGCAAGCTAAATCATAGCAAGCTAAATCATCTCCAAATGTCAATGCACTCAAAACACCTTTCTCAAAATTCGTTTCAAACATGTTTTCATTACTCAAGAAGGTCCAAATTCTCTTAGGGTAATTGTGAGGGTTAAATGGTTCAACATGGCACCTATTTTGAGAAAAGTAAAGGTCACTCCAATGTCGAAATCGAGCAGCCCACATCCCTTCCCCATCCGACAATTTCTCTCTGCCCAGGATACTCTAGACAAATACTTGCCATTCTTTTGAGACTGAATTTAGGGCCAACCTCACCATTTATGAAGGTTGAGGTGATGACCCTACAACTGCCAACTAGTCTTGGACTTCCTGAAGCTTCGATACGAACAGATCAATGCATTCCCCCTTCCGCATCCTCGTGGATCTCATTTTCTCCTCCAAGTACATCTTCTGCTGCTCGGAAAATCCTTGATACAATGAAGCCAAGGCATCCTGTGAAAATTTTATACTGCAATAACTGATTTATTTTTCCTACTTATTTTCCAATAAGTTATTCACGAAAACCCTTCACCAAATATTAAAATAAATTCTACTGCAGATATCACACCATAATACAAAAACAAATACATGCACAAGAATCAAACACATCAACACAAATATTTTTGGACAATTGTTCCCAGAAAAGCCCAATGTAGGAAAATCGGTGTAGCAGAGGAGGATTTTATTATTAGATAGCTTTTCTGAGTACAATGGGTGCCAAACTGGCTCACCTGATTGAGATAAATTCTTTGACACCTCTCCTAGGCTCAGCGTCAGACTAGCTAGCCTCTGCAGCTCCTAGACCCTCTGTGCTAGCACTCTGCCTCTTTGTGTCAGCGCTGGGCCTCTCTATGTCACCCATGTAGGCCCTCCAGTGACTGCGCAATCCTGCTGCCTCTGCGTCTTCTTGAGTTGCTCTGCTTTTTCCTTTTTGACCTCTGCGCTAATCCTCTGGCATTGTCACTGCCTCTCTGCGACATACTCGCTAGCTCTTTCTGCAATCCAGACCTCTAGTTCGAATTTCTCAGCAAACCCCGCTCCAGAAATTGAACAGACTGGTCTCCCTCAGTATTTCTCCAACAAACCCTCAAGTCTTCTCTTATACTTTTCTTGTTGTTTAATCAACAACGAGATTAAGTCCCTAATCAACGGCTAAGATCAAAATAGATTTGATCTTCGTCTCTTAGAAGCTTCTCATCCTTATCTTTATTAATACCCATTAATATTTTTATTTTCCTAAGTTTAGTCTTAGGACCTTATTAAAAATATTAATTATTTTAATAACTTTTCGTCCGGATGGAATTTTCCAAAACGATTTCTGGGTTTTAGAGATATCATGCTTTTTAGTCTCTCCACCATTTTTCATGGCTAGAGCACATTCAATGCTACCCCAAATCAACACTCCCTCTTAGCGAGGAATGTGCTCTAGTAATACTCCACACTGAGCATTACTCCGATTATATGGCATCAGTACCTGTGCTGATGCTAGGCCTCCCTGCCCAAGATCCTCTACACTGCTGCATCATGTACCACTGCCCAAGGCTCTATTATTGCCACTGCTACATCTGTACTGCACCTCCCTCTACATCCGTGTTGTTGCTGGTCCTTCTTCCCAACACTGCAACTCCCTTTGCATACTTGTTGTTGTTGGTCCTTCTTCTCATTATTGCATTTGCACTGCAACCTCTTCTCATCATGCTGCATCGTGCTACTGCTACTGCACTACAACATCATACCCATTTCTGCTACTGAAATGGGTTCTTTATCATCCCCATCTTCTCCCTGAAATAATCAAACTTTGTTCTTCCAAGGGCCTTGGTAAGGATGTCTGCCACTTGTTCTCCTATAGGAGTGTAGCTCAACTGTACAACTCCTCGTTGGACACAGTCTCTGACAAAGTGACACTGAATTCCAATATGCTTTGACCGATCGTGAAATACTGCATTCTTAGAGAGCTTAATGCAACTCTGATTATCACATATGATCTTGGTCGCCTCCATCTTTCTTCTGAATAGGTTCACAAGCAGTTTTCTAAGCCATATGGCTTCGCACAAAGCTATGCTTGTAGCCATATATTTTGCTTTCGCTGAGCTCAGAGATATGGATTTCTGTTTCCTACTGCATGAGGAGGTCATTCCCGATTCAATGTTGAAACAATACCTAAAGGTACTTTTCTGATCCATTGAACTTGCAGCCCAATCTGCATCAGTAAATCCACTCAATCTGATATCCTTAGTCCTGGTATACAAGAGTCCATAATCAATTGTTCCGATATTATCTGAGAACATGTTTGGATGCTGCCCAATGCGCCCTCTTCGGTTCCACCATGAACTGACTGAGGGTGTTGACAACGTAACAAATGTCTGGCCTGGTATTCTCCAGATACATCAGGGACCCTATGACCCAGTTGGTGATCATTGGGGTAGCTATGGGTCTACAGTCCTGCATCCTGAATCTTTTTCAGAATTTCTGTAGCATATCTCCCTTGTCCAAGGAAGATCTCCCTCTTTTTCTACCAGTCTTCCAACCCCAAGAAATAATGCATCTATCCCAAATCCTTCATGCCGAATTTTGTGGTTAGATTCTTCTTGCAGTCCTCGATGAGCTTGGATGATCCTGTCAGGAAGAGATTATCCACATATAATACTAGGATTAGAGACTCATTCTCTACAACCAAATAGTAGAGATTTGGATCCGCGTCACTCTTGACGAACCCCATCTTCTGCAAGTAGCCATCAATTCGACCATACCACGCTCTAGGTGCCTGTTTCAGCCCATACAAGTCTGTTTCAGCCCATACAAGTATTTCTTCAATTTGCATACATGAGACTTCTTCTCATGTGTCTCAAAGCCTTTTCGCTGTTTAATGTATACCTCCTCTTTTATTACCCCATTCAGGAATGTCATTTTGACATCCATCTGATGAATCTCCCATCCCATCTGCGTTACAAGAGATATCACGGTTCTAATAAGATGTATACCTGGCTACAGGGGCGGAGATCTCTTCATAGTCAATTCCTTCCTTCTGAGCATACCCCATAGCCACAAACCTGCCTTTGTATTTTTCCACACTACCGTCTGTAGCATATTTAATCTTGTAGATCCATCTTGAACCCAACACTAATCTGTCTTGAGGCTTGGGCACTACCTCCCAGACATTGTTCACCATTATAGAGTTGTATTCCTCTACCATTGCATCCAACCAAACTTGTTGTTGAGCAGCCTCCTGAAAACTGGAAGGTTCCCCATCTTGAGCTATTAATGCTTGATATTTGTCTAGCTGGTTTCACTCCCTTTTATTGTTTTTTAGTGCACCGATGAAATCTTCTGCATCTCACAAAGTCTGTCGAAGTTCCCCGTTCGTTCTTCCTCTGGTAGCAGGTGCTTCTATTAGCTCCTCCTCTCCCTGTGATTCTTCCTCTTCTGAGGAAGAATTCTTGGCTTCCGTTGGTTGAAGTAGTTTGACCAACGACATCTATGTCCTAGCATTTCTGTCCTAGATCCTTTCAATGCTTTGTCAAAGATCAAATCCTTAATAATAACGGGTGACTCGAAGCTGCATAAATTTAGGTTGTGTCGTAGTCTAATAAATTCCAATTCTACGCACCGATCCAACTTCCAAATAGTCCTCATTCAACAATGTTTTCACTTTATTTATAATGAAAAGCCCTACTAGTTCCATTAGTTCCATATTCTCGAGATCGATAACCATCACCTCGTCTAGCAACATCCATTCTTGTCCCATATCCAGATTCCATGCCAACAGAGGCAACGGAGCCCCTTTCATTTCGAGAGCCTATCCCTGTCCCAATTTCTGTAGGAAGCTCATCTTTTGACAGCTCCTTGGAAGACATTTCTCGAGATTTTTTGAAGGCCCTATATTCCATGAACTTCACATTTCATCGAACTACTACCTTCCTGATCCCTGGAAGATAGATTATATATGCCTTAGCGTTCGCACTATATCCCACTAGATATCCTTTCTCTGCAGTTTGATTCCTTTTCTCCTTGGGTATAAGGCAATATGCTAAGCTCCTAAATATCCTGAAATGGCTGACTTCAGGAGTCTTTCCGATGAAGACTTTCTCTGGAGTACTCTTGCCCAATGCCCTATGAGGAGTTCTATTTTGGACATAAACTGTCGTGTTGCATGCTTCTTCCCACGAGAATTTTGGCATATCTTGATCATATATCATGGCCCTAGCTACTTCCACGATAGTCTTGTTCTTCCTTTCTACTACTCCATTCTCCTCTGATGCCCTCCTTAGCGCAAAAATCAGTGAAGTCCTTATCGACATAATTTCCACCATTATCTGAGCGCAAAACTTTTATTTTCTTCCTTGCTCAGGTTTTCCACCGAAGCCTTGAACTCTTTGAATCGACCGGAAACCTCGTCCTTGGTTTTCAGAAAATAAATCCAAGTTTTCCTTGAGTGGTCATCAATGAAGGTGACAAAGTATTCGGCACCACTAAGAGCTTTAGTGGACATAGGTTTGTAGATATCTGAGTGTATCAATCCTAGTACACTCTTGGCCCTATTTTTACTTATAGGAAATGTTGCTTTGGCATACTTGCCTAGAGCACATCCTCTGCATACATCATCTCGTTCTGTACTAAGATCTGGAACTCTTGTTATGGTTTTTCTGAGAATTATCAGAGCCCCATGGTGCAAATGTCCCATTCTTCTGTGCCATAGTTCGTTCAAATCCTTGTCTCCATTACTACCTATCAATGCCATTGGTGATTTTAGTTGTAACCTGTACAACCTGTTACTTTTGATTCCAATCTGCACTTTCTTTTTCCAGCTTGGGTGTTTGATGTATACTTTCTCCTTGATGAAGAAAATGTCATAGCCCTTGCCTTGAAGTTGCGATACAGAAAGTAGGTTCATCCCCAGTCCTAGTACATGCAGCACGTTGGTAGCATGGAACCATTCTCCCATCTTAGTTTGAAAAACTATGGTACCCTTCCCTACTGGAGTACACTTTGCCTTATTCCCCATGGTGATCTGAAAATTCATCCTTTCCTCGTGATAATCTGAGAAACATTCTCGGATTGTTGTCATATGCCAGGAGGCTCCGCTATTTATATATCATACCTTTGATGATGCAAAGCTTGTCACACAAGCAACCTCTTCTCCAATCTCAAATCCAACATAGAGAAATCGAAATTACTGTCTCTTTGCAATTTTATGAAAATTTGCATGAGTCTCCTGACGTAGATGCCTCTGCATCATGGTCTTGACCCATAATTTATTTTCCCTTCTTGTCTTTGATTACTTTCTCTGATACCATGTGAAAATTCTATACTGCAGCAACTAATTTATTTTTCCTACTTATTTTCCAATAAGTTATTTTCGAAAACCCTTTAGCAAATATTAAAATAAATTCTATTGCAGATATCACACCATAATACAGAAACAAATACATGCACAAAAATCAAACACATCAACACAAATATTTTTGGACAATTGTCCCTGGAAAAACCCAATGCGGGAAAATTGGTGCAGCAGAGGAGGATTTTATTATTAGATATCTTTTATGAGTACATTGGGTGCCAAACTAGCTCACTCGACTAAGATAAATTCTTCGGCACCTCTCCTAGGCTCAACGTTAGACCAGCTAGCCTTTGCACAACTCTCTGCCTCTCTGTGTCAACACTTTGCCTCTTTGCATCAGCATTGGGCCTCTCTATGTCACCCACGTAGGCCCTCCAACGACTACACAGTCTTGCTGCCTCTGCGCCTTCCTGAGTTGCTTTGCTTCTTCCTTTCTGACCTTTGCGCTGATCCTCTAGCACTGTCACTACCTCTTTGCGCGGTACTCGCTACCTCTTGCTGCAATCCAGACCTCTAGTTCGAATTTCTCAGCAAACCCCACTCCAGAAATCAAATTGACTAGTCTCCCTCAATGTTTCTCCAATTGATCTTCAAGTCTTCTCTTATACTTTTCCCATTGATGAATCAACGACTAAGATTAAAATAGACACCTTCCTCTCTTAGAAGCTTCTCATCCTTATCTTTATTAATGCCCTTTAATATTTTTATTTTCCTAAATTTAGACTTAGGACCTCATTAAAAATATTATTTATTTTAATAACTTTTCATTCGGATGGAATTTTGGGTTTTGGAGATCTCATGCTCTTTAGTCTCTCCACCAATTTTCATGGCTAAAGCACATCCAATGCTACCCCAAATTAACACATCCCACATATCCTTGGCAGTCCCTTTGCCAGCAATGTGACATACAACATGATCCCTCACTCCATCGAGGATCAACCGCTTGGCCTTCACCATTTCAGCCTTGTACTTCTTGAGTGGATTCACATCTGCAGGTTTAGCTACCACACTATCGACATAGGATTTGAGATCATGCTCATCCAGAAGGTAGGAGACCTTGCCTTCTAGATCACATACTTGGATGTTTCGTCCAACCGATCTTGATCTCTCCCATTAGCTACTGTTTCTGCCAACAAAATGTCGAACTACCTCCTCTCTCCTCTGCATTGCTACTAGGTTGCTTATGCACTCCTTGCTGGAGTTAGTAGATCTGTCTCTCTACTGCTGCTTAGCAATTGAGAAATCAAATTCCCTGGCTAGGAATTCTTTGAAGAAGAAATTCCCTCAAAAAGTGTTTCTTTCTTCTGACATTTTTCTGTCACAAGAACTGCTACAGAAAACTGCATCTCACCTAAAGACTTCTCTGTGTTGCTGCCGCGTTGCTCCCTCTGCCATTGACAAATCTCGACCTAGAAAATCTTACATCTCTCTCAACTCACTTAGAGAGAGATCTTCCTTGCGAATCTTGCCCTCCTAGCTTGGACTGTGCAATCCCTCTAGGGAAACTGCATCTCACCTGAAGACTTCTTTGTGTTGCTGCCGCGTTGCTCCCTCTGCCACTGACAAATCTTGACCTAGAAAATCTTACATCTCTCTCAACTCACTTAGAGAGAGATCTTCCTTGCGAATCTTGCCCTCCTACCCTGGACTGTGCAATCCCTCTAGGGATTCGATCTGCTTCCTACACAACACTTCGATCTCCCTCCTCCTCTTCAACGCTCAGCTCTTTTGGTTTGCTCTTTTGCTTCATTGCTCTTTTGCTTCACCTGAGCTCTGATACCATGTGAAAATTCGAAATCCCCAAATCACTACTGTAGCAACTGATTATATTTTTCCTTACTGAATCAAGTTTATATTTTTCCTACTGAATCAAGTTATTTAAATTATTATACGGCAAACATCGAAATAAATACTATTGCAACCTTCACAACTTTAAATAATATGCAGGAACAAGAATTAAGAAAGAAAGAAATAGCACACATAAGTGACACCGTTGTTTTTGGACAAATGCCCTCGCAAAAACCTAATGCCGGAAAACCAGTGCAACAGTTGAGGGTTTGTATTATTATGCAGTAGTTTTTTAATACAATCTTTAGATGCCTTATTGGCTATCCGATACAGAGAATCTCACTGGCAGAGAATTAGTGAGAAATACCTCACACTATCACTTGAAATCCGACATTGATCCAACCATTGAATGGCTAGCCCCACGCTGCCTCTGCGCAGCTTTTGCACAATCACTGCGTTGCTCTGCATCACAGCTGATGGTGACTACGTCACTCCTTCCAGCTAATGATTTGCTGGTCGGATGCTCAATCCTCTGGCCCTCCGATCTCACACCCTGACTCCTTACACTGTGTCATGTCCCTTCCTAAATTATTTTGGAACAAGATTAATCTTTGTATTATGGGGCCAATTTTGGAGCTAGTGGATCCCATTCAATTTTATTAGGAGATTAGACTTAGGAAAAGTTATTTGTGTTCTGGTTAAGTACAGATGTGGGCCACCCTCACTAAGGAAATACGCACTCCCTAGTTCGATTTGCATGAGGTGGTTAAGTGAGGAAAGTTATTTGTGTTGTGGTTAAGTTACACATGTGGGCCACCCTCACTAGGGAAATACACACTCCCTAGTTCAATTTGCACGGGAGGTGGTTAAGTGAGGGCCCATGATGGAGGAAGAATTGGAGGAAAAGGTGCTCCACAAAATCTATATAAGGAAGACAACTCTTCTCATCTCATTCATCTTTTTGGTATATCAATTTCTCTTTGGTTGCTCGAGTTGCTTAGTCGAGTCACTCATTGTTTAGCACGATTTCTTCAAGCGAAGAGCTCACCCTTTCTTCGGGGGACTTTGAATGCCACTCTAGGAAGGTTTTCTTCATTTCTTCTGGAGGAGGTCCAACAGTGGCATTCACTTCCAGATGGTGCATATTACTAGAGGATGCAGTGAAGAGGAGGTTGAGTTTGCTTGTGGTGTCTTGCAGTGGAGTTTGTGTGAGAGATTTTCCGGAGAGGAGGCAAAGGAGGATTGTTAACATTTGGTAGAGTTTGGGAGTTGGTGGAGCGTATTGCTTGGCAGGGTGAATTTCGCACTTCCTGGGCCAGCGCAGAGGCAGCACTTGGTGCTCACATGGTGGGTAGAGTATCAGTCCTTGAGGCTGAGCTTTACCATGGAGGTTTGAGGAAATACTTGGAGTGGTGTTTGCTTCATTTTCAGAGCTTGTTGGAGGATTTGATGGGTGTTCTTGTAGGTCATATTCTTGGAGCAGTTTGGAGGGCGTAGGCCATAGAGGAGGCTGAATTTGGGAGGTTGGATTTAGGCCAAACCCTTTCTGGGTTTTGGCCAAGGGGCTTGGGGTTGAAATTTCATCATTTTCTGAGCACTAAATATAGGGTTTCTTGCAGTTCGTTTGTAGTTCCTTTCCAACCAGCAGTGCAATTACTGGGAGACAACGCAAAGCATTAAAGGAGCAGTAATTTTCCAGCATTGAGATTATTGTTTATCACTTGAGTTTTGTAAAGATTTCCCTTGAGACAAGCCCAAGTGCATTTTCCATACTATTGTACTTGCTCCATTTCATTAATAAAATGATTTAGTTGGTTCTCATTTCCGAAGTGTATGCACCATTTGCTGATCATTTTTATTTTTCTGTATATGAATCATATTTGCTTTTGCTTAAGTTTGGAACATTACAGTGGTATCACAGCTTAGATTTTGGCTCGGCCATGGGAAAACCATTCTATGAGTGAGGAGGACTGATACAATATTACTTATAGGAGCAGAGGTACTAGAGCACGGAAAGGGAGTTGGAGATTACTCCAGACACGGAGGATCGTGGGAAGACGGTGGCAACAAAAAATATGGGTGAGCCCAAGAGTAGGGAGGAGATGACCTTCGAGAGTCTCTTGTAGGCATTGAGTGATTTGACAAAAGGGCAGAAGGAAATGCTGGATAAGATCAAAATGCAGAATCAGGAGCAGAGCACTCACCGGGAGTTTGTAGTTGGAGAGACTTTAGGGGCCTCTCAACAATTCGATCACCTTTCACGTACTGCACAACGGTCATCCTTGAGTGAGCCAACTTGAGCTACTTTACCCCCTTTTATACCTTTGGCATAGGGAGAGGTTGGTGGAGGAGAGGATCCATCGTTGACGGGGGAGCATTTTCGGGAGTGGCAGTCCATGGGGTTAGACTATAGAGAGGCTCTGACTTCTAGATATTTTTGCAAGCTCAAACCAAAATGAGAATGGGAAGGGCTATGGCACGTGGAACTATGAGTTGCACCGTTCTATTGGGAAAATGTATTTCCCTACATATGATGGCACCACCAAGTGCACAACACGTGCTTGGGTAGAGAAGATGGACACATACTTCAAGCTGAATTGAATGATAGAGGTAGAGGCCATCAAGATGGCCACATTGCACCTAGAGGGGGAGGCACATTATTGGTGGTTTCATGGTCTGTCCACTCTGGGGCATGCCAGCGTGACTTCCTATCAGGACTTCACTTGGAGAGTAGTGGAGCGCTTTGATCGGGAGGATCTAGAGGCTCACTTCAGGGAGTTGACCCAGCTCAGACAGACAGGACATCTAGAGCATTATATCTCAGAGATTTTGAGGGTCTTAGTCATGGTATTTGATCCTCAAATGCGAGGAGCATATACACATTTGTAGATGGATTTACAGAGCCATTGCGAGGATTAGTGAAGTCACACAAACCATTTACTCTTCTGGAGGCAGTTTCTTGCACTCAAGATTTGCAGGGAGCTATTCCCAAGACCTGAGCTCCATTTCCTTCACACACTCCCTACCCTCAGAAGGGAAGTGACACTAGAGTGCCCATAGCGCAAAGAGCAACCCAAGGGCGGGGTCAGTTGGATGATGAGACCAGGAGAGACCTCACGAGGAGGAAGTTATGTTTTACATGCCAAGAGCCTTGGGCACCTGGTCATCGGTGCACAACAGGCAAGGCCCATTACATTGAGGTCTTCTCAAACAGTGATTAGGAGGATGATGGGGAGTTGGAATTTGGTGGAGGAGACAACGAGGATCCAGCAGGGAGGGGACTACCACCACCATAGGGAGGTGCATCTTTCGCACCAGCCGGGGGAGTCCTAGCTTCTTTGTGCGGGATTCCCAATTTCTTGACCATGACGATAAGAGGTACGATGTAGGGGCAACGTGTCTCAGTTTTAGTAGATAGTGGTGCCACCCACAAGTTTATTGATGCTTAGATGGTCCAAAGGAGGGGCATCACTTGTTGATTTGTGGTAGCATCGGATGTGCTTTAGCCTTGAAATTTGGAGGATAGACTAAGGCACATGAGATCTCCAAGACCTAGAAATCGTTTTGAGAAATTCCATATGGATGAGGAATTATTAAAATAATTAATATTTTTAATGGGTTCTTAAGTCTTAACTTAGGAAAATAAAAATATTAATGGGTATTAATAAAGATAAGGATGGGAAGCTTCTAAGAGACGAGGATCAAGTCTATTTTAGTTTTAGTCGTTGATTAGGGACTTAATCTTGGCCATTGATTCATCAACAGGAAAATTATAAGAGTGAGGGTCATTTGGAGAGAGACCAACAGATACTCAGTATCCCAAGGAAAATCGATTCTCAGAAAAAAGGAGATCGATTTCAGAGGGAGAGTTGTAGGGTGGAGGAAGAGGAGGGATGAGCAGCAGTCATGGAGCTCAGAAGAAGTGACGCAGGGACTCTGAGAGACAGTGCAGAGGGAGACACATATTAGAGAGACACAGGAATGATGCAGAGAGGGACCATAGCTAGGCAGAGCCACGCAGAATGATGCAGGGTTGACATAGTAGAGAAAGGGAGCTCTCTAGGTTGTCAAAAAGTCTCAGATGTTTTCTCCCAGTGTCAATGTAAATTGTTTTGTAAAAGCGATTGTTGCTGAAGATTAATAAAACCCTTCTCTGCTGCATTGGTTTTCTCACAATGGGCTTTTCTAGGGACAATTGTCCAAAATAACTGTGTTGATGTGATTGATTCTTGTGCATATATTTGTTTCTATATAATGATGTGATATCTGTAGTAGAATTTATTTTAATATTTACTAAATGGATTTCATAAATATCTTATTGGGAATAATAAGTAGGTGAAATAAATCTATTCTTGTAGTAATAGAATTTCTGTTGAGAAATTTTCACATGGTATCAGAGCGAAGATTTGGTGACAGGAAGGGAAAATCAATTATGGATCAAGAGCATGATTCAAAGGCATCCACTCAAGGAGACTCGTGCATATTTTCAGAAGAATTCACAAGAGACAGAAATTACGATTATTCTATGTTGGCTTCCAGATTGGAAGAAGAAGTTGCTTGCGTAGAAAGCTCTGCCTTCTCAGAGGTTTGGTATATAGATAGTGGAGCTTCCTGGCATATGACGGGAATCCGAAAATGTTTTTCAGATTATCAGGAAGAAAGAATGAATTTTCAAATCACCATGGGGAATAAGGCAAAGTGTACTCCAGTAGGGAAAGGTACTATAGTTTTCAAACAGAAACAGGAGAGCGGTTCCGAGCTACCAATGTGTTGCATGTGCCCGAACTAGGGATGAACTTACTTTCCGTATCTCAACTTCAAAACAAAGGTTATGACGTTTTCTTCATTAAGGGGAAAGTATACGTGAAACACTTGAGTTGGGAAAAGAAGGTTCAGATCAGAATCAGAAGTAACAGGTTGTACAAATTGCAGCTAGAATCATCAATGGCACTGATAGGCAGTAATGGAGACAAGGATTTGAATGAACTATGACATAGAAGGATGGGACATTTGTACCATGAGGTTTTGAAAATTCTCAGAAAAACTGTAACAGGAGTTCCAGATCTTACTATTGAACGAGATGATGTATGTAGAGGGTGTGCTCTGGGGAAGTATGCCAAAGCAATGTTTCCAGGAAGTAACAATAGGGCCAAGAGTGTTGTAGAGTCCAATAACTGCTTTCTTGACCTCCTTTTTGTCCATATTTACCTCCTTTTTCCGATTGTTATCATCCAAATAAATGCAATAAACATAAGGTTTTGATAAGGTAAACTTTCATATGTCATCTTTTTCATATTTTGTCAATATGCCTTATTGTTCTATTAAAGTTTACATGCAACTACAGAATTAACCTGATTCTGAGCTAATCCACAGATCTGCAGCTACTTCCATTGTTGACAGGGTTCGAGTGCGCCAACTCAGCAAAGGAGTATATGGGTAGATAAGTAATGATCCTCTCATGGATTTTTTCCTATTTATTCAAGCTAATTCATTGGGAGATCCGTACTATAACATGGTCAACCATGACGGTCAATAGCAGGACAACACGCTGGAACAGAGTCCGAATTTTAAGAGATTTCATCGATTTTCTTTTTCAATAGCAAATAGACAAATAAGCGATATGATTTAGTTTTGATAAGGATTATAGTGAAGTTGTGTAGGCTTAAATTTCTCATATTGTTAATAAGAATTCTATAAAAACACTGGAAGCTTTGTGTAATGTGTGCGCCCCCGTATGTAATTTGAGCATCCCGTAGAGCTTTTTTTTGCTTAATGCAAAGTTCTTGTTTCATATATTTTATTGTGAAAATTCTATCATTGCAGTAATTGATTTACTTTTCCTACTTATATCATAAGTTATACATGAATTTAGTTCAACAAACATTAAAATAAATACTACTGCAGATATCACATTGTAATACAGAAACAAACATATGCACACATTGACATAGTTATTTTGGATTAATGTCCCCGGAAAAACCCAATGTGGGAAAATCGGTGTAGCAAGGGAGGATTTTATTATTTTGCAATTTTCTTGTACAACAGGGTGCCACACTGGCTTACGCATAGATAGACAAACTTCCAACACTTTTCTAAACCCAGCATAGGCCCTACTGACCTCTGCTACAACTTGAAACCCTCTGTGTCAACCTATTGAGGCTTTGTGCAACCTCTCTGGGCTTATGCATCACTCCCGCAGCCTCTGTGTGGATGATGCAAACCCTTCTGGATCTGTGCAGTCTCTACTGCCTCTGCGTGGCTTTCTCTAGCTCCATGTCTGCTTCTTCTTCGTTGATCTGCCATCTGTTTGTTCTGTATTTTCTGCTTCCTGACTGCTCTTCAGACCACTGGTTCAATTTCTTAGCAAACCTCGCTCCAGAAATTGAACTGACTGGTCTCCCTCAGTATGTTCTCTAAGTGCCCCTAAAGCCTAATCTTATACTTTTTCTGTTTACATCTCAATGGCCGAGGTAAGTCCCTAATCAACGGCTAAGATTAGAGGGTCTGAGGCTCCAGAGAGAGGCTAACGCTGGGGTTTCTGGGGAAGATTTGTGTTGAGTAGTTGCTAGAAGGATTATCTATGGTTTCAGCCAAAAGATTTGTTAGAAACTGAGAGGTATTACTGCTAAGGAAATTATTTTTCGGGTAGGCCAGTTTCGACACCCAGATTGTACTCTAATATTGCTTAATAAGAAAACCCTCAGATAGCTGCATCAGTTTTCCCACATTGGGTTTTTCTTGGGACATTAGTCCAAAAATAATGGTTTCATATGGCGTGTTTGTTTCTGTTTCTTTTAGTTGTTGATCTATAATATGTTGAGCATGCACTAGTGTTTACTTTCAGTATTTACATTGTAAATAACTTGTTAAGTAAAATAACAAGTAGGTAGGAATAAATCAGATAAAGTGCATGGAGGATTTCTAACTAAGTAAACTTAGAAACTTCAATAGCCTTGTGTTGACCAAATACATTAGGGACCCTATGAGATGCCAGTGTAGGGTGGGATCAACATCCTTGTCTTCTGATGCATCAATCTTCTTCCAGTTGGTGATCATTGGAGTAGCCATGGGTCTAGAGTCTTCCATCCTGAATCTTTTTAGGACTTCTGTAGCATACCTCCCTTGCCCAAGGAAGATTTCTCCCTTCTGCTGCCAAACTTCCAACCCTAGGAAGTAATGCATTCATCCCAAATCCTTCCTATCGAATTTTGTGGCTAGATTCTTCTTGTAATACCCAATGAGCCTAGATGATCCTGTCAGAAAGAGATCATCCACATATAATAATAAGATTAGTGGCTCGTTCTCTACAACCAGATAATAGAGATTCAAATTCGCGTCACTCTTGACAAATCCCATTTTCTGCAAGTAGCCATCTATTCAACCATATGATGCTCTAGGTGCCTGTTTCAGCCCATACAAGGCTTTCTTCAATCTGCATACATGAGATTTCTGCTCATTTGTCTCAAAGCCCTCTAGTTGTTCAATGTATACCTCTTCTTCTATTACCTCGTTCATAAAAGTCGTTTTGATATCCATCTGATGAATCTTCCATCTCATCTGAGCTGTAAGAGATATCACGGTCCTAATAGACGTATACCTGGCTACTGGGGCGAAGATCTCTTCGTAGTCAATTCCTTCCTTTTGAGCATACCCCTTAGCCACAAACCTGGCCTTGTATTTCTCAACACTACTGTCTGTAGCATACTAAATTTGGTGGAGAGGTTGGGGCACATAAGATCTCCAATACCCAGAAAGGGTTTGGGCAGATTCTAAACAGATCAGGAGATATTAAAATAATTAATATTTTTACTGGAGTCCTTAAGTCTAAACTTGGGAAAATAAAATATTAATGTGTATTAATATTAATCTGTGTTAGAATGGTCCAAAAGACATGGATCAAGCTAAATCTAATCTTAGTCGTTGATTAGGGACTTAATCTTGGCCGTTGAGATGTCAACAGAAAAAGTATAAGAGGAGGCGTGAGGGGCATTTGGAGAACATATTGAGGGAGACCAGCCAGTTCAATTTCTGGAGCAGGGTTTGCTGAGAAATTGAACCAGTGGTCTGGAGAGCAGTCAAGAGGCAGCAAGTACAGGAGAGAGAGATGGAAGATCAGCGCAGAAGAAGCAGATAGAGCCAGAGGAAGCCACACAGAGGCAACAGACACTGCGCAGAGCCAGAAGGGCCTGCGTCATCCACGCAGAGGCTTCAGGAGTGACGTAGAAGCCCAGAGAGGTTGCGCAAAGCCTCAATAGGCTAACGCAGAGGGTTTCAGGCTGTAACAGTGGTCAGTAGGGCCTACGCTAGGTTTAAGAAAGTGTTGGAAGTTTGTCTATCTGTGGGTAAGCCAGCTTGGCACCCTGTTGTACAAGAAAATTGTTGAATAATAAAATCCTCCCTTGCGGCACCGGTTTTCTGAGGACATTAGTCCAAAATAACTGTGTCAATGTGTGCATATGTTTGTTTCTGTATTACAGTGTGATATCTGCAGCAATATTTATTTTAATGTTTGTTGAAGTAAATTCATGAATAACTTATGATATAAGTAGGAAAAGTAAATCAGTTGCTGCAGTGATAGAATTTTTACATTAGAGACAGAAATGGAAAATCAGCTATGGGTCGAGACCATGATGCAGAGGCATCCACCTCAGGGGACTCACACAGATTTTCAAAAGATTGCACAAGAGAGAGATTTTGATTTCTCTATGTTGGCTTCCAGGTTGGAAGAGAAGTGGCGTGCATGACTAGTGCTGCATCATCAGAAGTATGGTAGATAGACAATGGAGCCTCATAGCATATGATGGGAATCATGGAATGTTTCTTAGAATATCGAGAAGAGAAGATGAACTTTCAGGTCACCATGGGGAACAAGGCAAAGTGTACTCCAGTAGGAAAGGGTACCATAGCTTTTTAGACAGAATCGGTAGAGTGGTTCCGTGCCAAATGTGCTGCATGTGCCAGAAAAATGTGCTGCATGTGCCAGAATTGGGGATATACTTACTTTCCGTGTCACAACTACAAGACAAGGGTTATGACATCTACTTCATCAAGGAAAAGGTATACGTCAAACACCCAAGCTGGAAAAGGAAAGTGCAGATCAGGATCAAAAGTAATCGGTTGTACAGATTACAACCAGAATCTCCAATGGCACTAATAGGCAGTCATGGGTAAAAAACTTGAATGAACTATGGCACAGAAGGATGGGTCACTTGCGCCATGGAGTTATGAGAATTCTCCGGAGCATTGTAACAAGAGTTCCGGATCTGAGTACGGAATGAGATGATGTATGTAGGGGATGCGCTCTAGGAAAGTATGCCAAGGCGGCATTTCCTAGGAGCAACCACAGGGCCAAGAGTGTACTAGGATTGATACACTCAGATATTTGCGAACCTATGTCTGTCAAAGCTCTCAGCTGTGCCGAGTATTTCCTTACTTTCATTGATGACCACTCAAGGAAAACTTGGATCTATTTTTTGAAAACCAAGGATGAGGTTTTCTGTAGATTCAAGGAGTTCAAGGCTCCAGTGGAGAATTTGACAGGTAAGAAAATAAAAGTCTTGCGCTCAAATAATGGTGGAGAATATGTCGATAAGGACTTCACTGATTTTTGCACTAAGGAGGGCATCAGAAGAGAGTGGATAGCTCTCTACAATTCAGAGCAGAATGAGGTGGCAGAAAGGAAAAACAGGACTATTGTAGAAGCAGCTAGGGCCATGTTGTATATCAAGATATGCCAAAATTCCTGTGGTAGAAGCATGCACCACAACTTGTCTATGTTTAGAACAAGACTCCTCATCGGGCATTGGGCAAGATTACTCTAGAGAAAGTCTTCACTGGGAAGACACCTGAAGTCAGTCATTTCAGGATATTTGGGAGTTTGGCATATTGTCGCATACCCGAAGAAAAGAGGAAGAAGCTGGATCAGATTGTAGAAAAGGTGTATCTGGCAGGATATACCGAGAACCCTAAGGCATACAAGATCTATCTTCCAGGGAGTAGGAAGATAGTAGTACAATGAAATGTAAATTTCATGGAGGACAGAGCTTTCAGAAGATCTTGTGAAATGCTTTCCAAGGAATAGCCGAAAGAGGATCCGTTGGTCATGCCTCTTCAACCAACAAAAGTGAAGAATCCTTTCTCAGATCAGGAAGATTCTCAAGATGAGGAAGAGGAGCAAACTAAAGAACTTGTTGGCAGAGGAAGAACTAGCAGGGAACTTCGTCAGATTCTACGTGATGCAGAGAACTTCATCGGAGAGCCAAGGAACAGTAAAAGGGAGCGAAAACAACTAGACAGGTATCAGGTGTTAGTAGCTCAGGATGGAGAGCCTGCCAGCTTCAAGGAGGCAGCTCAGCATCAGGTCTGGCTAGATGCGATGGTGGAGGAGTATAACTCCATAATGGTAAACGATGTCTGGGAGGTGGTGTTAAGGCCTCAAGACAGATCTGTGGTAGCTTCAAGATGGATCTACAAGATCAAATATGCGGCGGACGGTAGTATTGAAAAATACAAGGCTAGGTTTGTGGTTAAGGGGTATGCTCAAAAGAAAAGGATTGACTATGAGGAAACCTTCGCCCTGGTAGCCAGGTATACATCTATTAGGACCGTGATATCTCTTGTAGCCCAGATGGGATGGGAGATCCATCAGATGGATGTCAAGATGGCATTTCTGAATGGGGTAATAGAAGAAGAAGTATACATTGAACAACCAGAGGGCTTTGAAACTCATGAGAAGAAGTCTCATGTATGTAGATTGAAGAAAGCCTTATATGGGTTGAAGCAGGCACCAAGAGCATGGTATGGTTGAATAGATGGCTACTTGCAGAAGAAGGGGTTTGTCAAGAGTAACATGGATTTGAATCTCTACTATCTGGTCGTAGAGAGTGAGCCACTTATCTTAGTATTATATGTGGATGATCTCTTCCTGATAGGAGCATCCAAACTCATTGAAAACTGCAAGAAGAATCTAGCCATAGAATTCGATATGAAGGATCTAGGATGAATGCACTATTTTCTAGGGTTGAAAGTTTGGTAGCAGAAAGGAGAAATCTTCCTTCGGCATAGAAGGTATGCTACAAAAATTCTGAAAGGTTCGGGATGGGAGACTGTAGACCTATGGCTACACCAATGATTATCAACTGGAAGAAGATTGATGCATCAGAAGACAAGGATGTCAATCCCACCCTATATCGATAGCTCATAGGGTCCCTGATGTATCTAGTCAATGACTCAATGCCAGGTCAGATATTTGCTACGCTGTCAACCCCCTTAGTCAGTTCATGGTGAAACCAAAGAGGGCTCACTGGGCAACAGCCAAGCATGTTCTCAGGTATTTATAGGGAATAGTTGATTATGGGCTCTTGTACAACAAGGGGAAGGATATTAGGTTGAGTGGATTTACTGATGCAGATTGGGTAGGATGTTTAGTGGATCGGAAAAGTACCTCTAGGTACTATTTCAACATTGGATCAGGAATAACCTCCCGGTGTAGTAGGAAATAGAAGTCTGTGGCTTTGAGCTCTTCTGAAAATATATGGCAGCAAGCACAGCTTCATGTGAGGCCATATGGCTTAGAAAAATGCTCGTAAACCTATTAAGAAGAAATATGGAGGTGACCAGGATCATGTGTGATAATCAGAGTTGCTTCAAACTCTCTGAGAATCCAGTGTTTCATGATAGGTCAAAGCATATTGATATTCGGTGTCACTTTGTTAGAGATTGTGTCCAACGTGGAGTTGTATAGTTGAGCTACACTCCTATAGGGGAACAAGTGGCAGATATCTTCACCAAGGCCCGTGGGAAGTCAAAATTTGACTACTTCAGGGAAAATATGGGGATGGTAAAGAATCCCTTTCAGAAGTAGTGTGTTAGCAGCACGGATGAAGAGGGAGTTGCAGTGTCGGGAGAAAGGACCAATAGCAACACAGATGCAATGGGAGTTGCAGTGCAAATGTAGTGTGGGAGAAAGGACCAACAACTGCACAAATGTTGAGGAAGGTGCAGTGCGGATGCAATGCTGGGAGAAAGGACCAGCAACAACACAAATGCAGAGGGCGCTGTCGCACTGATGCAACAGTGGCAGTGGCAGAACCATGGGCAGCAGTATAGGATGTAGCAGTGTAGAGGATGTTGGGCAGGGAGTCCTAGCATCAACACAGGTATCGATGCCAAATGATCAGAGTAATACTCAGTGAGGAGTATTGCTAGAGCATAGTCTTTTCTAAGAGGGAGTGTTGATTTGGGGTAGCATTGGATGTGCTCTAGCCACTAAATTTGGTGGAGAGGTTGGGGCACATGAGATCTCCAATACCCAAAAAGGGTTTTGGGCAGATTCTAAAAACACTAGGAGATATTAAAATAATTAATATTTTTAATGGAGTCCCTAAGTCCAAACTTAGGGAAAATAAAATATTAATGTGTATTAATATGAATCTGTGTTAGAATGGTCCAGAAGACATGGATCAAGCCAGTTCTAATCTTAGCCATTGATTAGGGACTTAATCTCGACCATTGAGATGTCAACAGAAAAAGTATAAGAGGAGGCTTGAGGGGCACTTGGAAAACACACTGAGGGAGACCAGTCCGTTCAATTTCTGGAGCGGGGTTTGCTAAGAAATTGAACCAGTGGTCTAGAGAGCAGTCAGGAGGCAGCAAGTATGGAACAAAGAGACGAGAGATCAACGCAGAAGAGGCAAACACAAAGCCAGAGGAAGCCACGCAGAGGTAGCAGACACTGTGCAGAGCTAGAAGGCCCTTCGTCATCCACGCAGAGGTTGCAGGAGTGACATAGAAGCCCAGAGAGGCTACGCAGAGCCTCAATAGGTTGACGCAGAGGGTTTCAGGCTGTAGTAGAGGCCAATAATGCCTACGCTGGGTTTAGAAAAGCGTTGGAAGTTTGTCTATCTGTGGGTAAGCCAGTTTGGCACCCTATTGTACAAGAAAATTGCGAAATAATAAAATCCTCCCTTGTTGCACCAATTTTCCTACGTTGGGTTTTTCCGGGGACATTAGTCCAAAATAACTGTGTCAATGTGTGCATATGTTTGTTTCTATATTACGGTGTGATATCTGCAGCAATATTTATCTTAATGTTTGCTGAAGTAAATTCATGAATAACTTATGATGAAATAAGTAGGAAAATTAAATCAGTTGCTGCAGTGATAGAATTTTCACACCATTATGGAGTTGTACTCTACCATTGCATTTATCCAATCTTGATGTTGACCTTCCTCCTTGAAACTCGTAGGCTCCCCATCTTGAGCTACTAATGCGTGATATCTATCTGGCTGTTTTTGCTCCCTCTTATTGTTTCTTGGCGTACTGATGAAGTCCTCTGCATCTCGCAGGATGTGACGAAGTTCCCTTCTAGTTCTTGTTGATTTGGGTTAGTATCATATGTGCTCTAGCCATGAAAATTGATGGAGAGGCTAAAGCACATGAGATCTCCAATAACCAGAAATGGTTTGGGTAGATTTTAAACAGTTTGGAAGATATTAAAATAATTAATATTTTTAATGGAGTCCCTAAGTCTAAACTTAGGGAAAATAAAATATTAATGTGAATTAATATAAAACTGTGTTAGAATGGTCCAAAAGTCATGGATCAAGCCAGATCTAATCTTCGCTGTTGATTAGGGACATGGTATTAGAGCGTGGTTGTAGACATGGTATCATAGCATGGTTGCAGAACATAGGAGAACTGAGGACATCAGTCGAGCAGAGCAGAAGCAGCAGAAAACAGTCGTCTCGAGTGACAAAAGTTATTCCTAGCAGAGTAGCAGCAAGGAAGGAGTGACACAGTGCCTGCGTCATCAAGATTGAGCCAGGAAGAGGTAGTGGAGAGGCTGAGGGAGCAAGACAGGGTCACGCAGAGGCTAGGAGGGCTGACGCAGTTGGCAGAGGAGGTTGATTTGTTGGTGTCGGGATTGCCCAGAGCCTAGGAGCTCTAACCTTCAGTTTGACGGGGCTTAGGAGGCTGTGGGTAAGTTGCAGAGTGGAGCTGGTGGGGTACTGTAGTCAAAACAGTAAACAGTACCTAACAGGGCAAGACCAAGGAAGGAGGGAGTTGCTACTGAGTGTTTCTAGCCAAGAAATCCGGATCAGTGGTGCAGTTGCACTAACGATCGGAGTGGGGGCATCTCGACATTGGCGAAGGGTTCCCAGGAGGGAAATCGAGGCTCAGAGGGAGTCACACCAAGGAATTCCAGGAGGGAAGTAGAGGAGCAGCAAGATCACAGTGAACGGGGTAAGAGACTAGGACAGACTGGACAAAGCCTCAAACTTCGTAGTCTGGAAGGCCAGAATCCTATCCGTTCTAGAAAAGAATCGTGTCAAGCACTCTGCCTTGAGGACGATAGTTATCCTAGTTGACCCTACTGACAACGACAAGTACGAGGAGGTAATGGTGAGGGCCAAGAGCATCATTCTTAATAGGTTCAAGGACCATGTAGTACCACATATTGCCGAAAAGGACACGGCAAATGAGATGTGGGAGGCCCTAAAGAAATTGTACCAGCATACTTCTGTGCAGAGAAGGATGTTACTAGAAAATCAGTTGCGATCATACTAGATGCAGAAGGGAGAACAGATTGACCCCTTCCTTGGTTGATTGAAGGAGATTTGTGATCAGCTGATCTCCATAGGGGCCACGCCGGATCAAGAATTGATCGTGAGAACAACCCTGGACGTAGTCTCAAAAGACTAGGAGGTGTTTGTCCAGAGCATATTGGGCAGGGCAACCTTTCCAAATTGGGAGGAAATGTGGGCTTCTCTTCGCCAAGAAGGGATCAAAAGGTTGAGCAAGGTGGGAAGCAGCAGCAAGGGGATCAGAATCAAGAAGGAGGAGGTGGATGCTGCCCTAGCATCGGAGGGAAATCAGGAGAAACGGAAGAAGGACCTCTCCAAGGTAAAATGATTCCACTATGGGGAGCTGGGTCATTATGCGACCCAGTGTCCAAGGAAGAAGAGCAAGGGAGAGGCCTCTGAGACCAATGCAACATCGGCTAGGGCAGAGAAGGAAGTGGAAACAGATGATGACTATGCCATGAGTGCACACACACCACTTGAGCGGAAGTGGGGAGACATCGAGTTGTAGTCAGACGGACTAGAGGCGATGAGGAGCAGGATCCTCGATGTACCCAGCCTCTTGGATTAGACCTTGCTATGGGAGCCCCGAAGAGTAGTAGTACTGGTGATGTCAGTAGAGATGGATGCGGATGGAGCAACAGCGGGAGCTACATTGCAGGATTCCCAGGACAGCGTGAGGCAGCAGTGCGAGAAGAACAGGAGTGTTGCACTAGTGCAAGATGGCACAGAGAGGTGTGCAATGGTGCGAGATGCATGGACTTGTTGCAGCAGCGCAGAGGTCAGAAGGGGCACTTGTCAGCGATAGAGGGAGTTTCGGCATCATGCGTGTCTCTAGCCTGACAAAGATGTCAGAGTTGGGAGATCAGTTACTTACTTCTCAGTAATTGAGTTGCAGTACAACAGTGAGAGTGGCGGTGCTATGGGCAACACGATGAGAGAGGTTGTTGTACGGATGCAGCAGTGGCAGTGGCAGGGCCATGGGTAGCAGTATAGAGGATCAGGCCTAGCATCAGCACTGAGACCGATGTCGGATGATCAGGGTGATGCTCAGTGAAGAGTATTACTAGAGCACAGTCCTCACTAAGAGGGATTGTTAATTTGGGGTAGCATCGGATGTGATCTAGCCACGAAAACTAGTGGAGAGGCTAAAGCACATGAGATCTCCAATACCCAGAAATGGTTTGGGCAGATTCTAAACAGTTTGGGAGATATTAAAATAATTAATATTTTTGATGGAATCCCTAAATCTAAACTTAGAGAAAATAAAATATTAATGTGAATTAATATAAAATTGTGTTAGAATGGTCCAAAAGTCATGGATCAAGCTAGATTTAATCTTAGCCGTTGATTAGGGACTTAATCTAGGCTGTTGATTTGTCAACGAGAGAAGTATAAAAGGAGAGTTGAGGGTCACTTGGAAAACACACCTAGAGATCAAGATTTCGACTTTCTGGGTCTGGGGTTGCTGAGAAAGTTGAGAGAGTGATCAAAGTTGCAGCTGAGGAGCAGTGAATACAGAAGCAGAGAGGCAGAGATAGCACCGAGAGGATCAATGCAGTAGCCGGAGAGAGGGATGCAGAACCATGCAAGGGTTCACGCAAAGCCAGCCAAGGCTCACATAGAGCCAGCGGCCAGCGCGGGTGACACAGAGGGCCAGAGGGCTAACGTAGTGCCACCAGAGGCTGACGTAGGCCAAGCTAGAGTGACGCTGGGCTAACGCTGGGCCAGAGAGAGCTGATGCAGTCCCTAAAGGCCGACATTGGGTTTCGTGGGGCAGATTGGAGCTGTGGAGCTGCCAAAGTGTTTATCCGGGGTTTCAGCCGAAATATCGGCTTCCGAGTAGAGAGGTACTACTGCCGAGATTTTTCTCTGTTGGGTGAGAGATTTGGCATCGAGATTGTATTCTGAAACTGCTTAAAATTAAACCCTCAGATAGCTGCACCGGTTTTCCCACATTGGGTTTTTCTGGGGATATTAGTCCAAAAATAACGGTGTCACTTGTGTGCTTGTTTCTGTTTCCTTCAGTTGATGATCTGTAATGTGTTGAGCATGCACTTGTATTTATTTCTAGTATTTACATGGTAAATAATTTGTTAATAAACAGAACAAGTAGGTAGGAATAAATCAGAAAGTACATGAAGGGTTTCTAATGGGTTAGACTTAGAAATTCCAACAGTTCTTCTTCTGCGAGCAGGGGCTTCTGTTAACTCCTCCTCCTCATCCTGAGAATTTTCCTGACCTGAGGAAGAATTTTTTACTTCCGTTAGTTGAAGAGGCTTAACCAGCAACTCATCTTTTGACTGCTCCTTGGAAGGCATCTCATGAGATTTTCTGAAAGCCCTGCCCCCATGAACTTTACATCTCATTGAACTACTACCTTCTTGCTCCCTGGAAGGTAGATTTTGTATGCCTTAGCGTTCTCGCTATATCCCATAAGATATCCCTTTTCTGCAGTTTGATCCAACTTCTTCCTCTTTTCCTTTGGTATGCGACAATATGCTAAACTCCCAAATATCTTGAAATGACTGACTTTAGGTGTCTTCCCTGTGAAATTTTTTTCTGGACTAATCTTGCCCAACGCCCGATGAGGATTCATGTTCTGAACATAGACAACTGTGTTGCATGCTTCCGCCCACAAGAATTTCGGCATATCCTGATCATACATTATGGCCCTAACTGCTTCTACAATAGTCTTGTTCTTTCTTTCTTCTACTCCATTCTGCTTCGGATTGTAGGGAAATGTACACTCCCTTTTGATTCCCTCCTCAATGCAAAAATCAGTGAAGTCCTTATCGACATATTCTCCACCATTATCTAAGTGCAAAACGTTTATTTTCTTCCTAGTCAGATTCTCCACCAGAGCCTTGAACTCTTTGAATCGACAAAAAACCTCGTCCTTGGTTTTCAGGAAATAAATCCAAGTTTTCCTTGAGTGGTCAACAATGACGGTAAGGAAATACTTGGCACCACTAAGAGCTTTGACGAACATAGGTCCGCAGATATTTGAGTGTATCAATCCTAGTACACTCTTGGCCCTGTGTTTGCTCCTAGGCAATGCTGCCTTGGCATACTTTCCTAGAGCACATCCTCTACATACATCATCTTGTTTTGTACTCAGATCCAAAACTCCTGTTACAGTGCTCCTGAGAATTCTCAGAGCTCCACGGTGCAAATGACCCATTTTTCTGTGTCGTAGCTCATTCAAGTCCTTGTCTCCATGACTGCCTATTAGTGCCATTAGTGATTCCAGTTGTAATCTATACAACCTGTTACTTTTGATCCCGACCTGCACTTTCTTTTTCTAGCTTGGGTGTTTGACGTGTACCTTCTCCTTGATGAAGTAGACATCATATCCCTTGCCTTGAAGTTGCGACACCGAAAGTAAGTTCATCCCCAATCCTGGTACATGCAGCACATTTGTAGCACAGAACCATTCTCCCGATTCTACTTGAAAAACTATGGTACCCTTCCCTACTAGAGTACACTTTGCCTTGTTCCCCATGGTGATCTGAAAGTCCATCTTCTTTTCTCGATATTCTGAGAAACCCTCCCTAATTCCCTTCATATGCCATGAGGCTCCACTGTCTATATACCACACTTCTGATGATATAGAACTAGTCTCTTTTTCTTGTGCAATCTTCTGAAAATTTGTGCGAGTCCCCTGACTTGGATGCCTCTGCATCGTGGTCTCAACCCATAATCGATTTTCCTTTCCTATCTTTGATTACTCGCTCTAATACCATGTGAAAATTCTATCAATGCAACATCTGACTTTTCCTACTTATTCTTCAATAAGTTATTTATGAAATTCCTTCAATAAACATTAAAATAAATTCTGTTGCAGACATCACACCGTAATATAGAAACAAACACGTACAAGAGTCAACACATTGACATAGATATTTTGGACAATAGTCCCTGGGAAAACCCAATGTGGGAAAACTGGTGCAACAAGGGAGGATTTTATTATTCAGCAATTCTTCAGTACAACGGGGTGCCAAACTGGCTTACCCACAGACAAAATTTTTTTCCAACACTTCTCCGAATCCCAGCGTCAGCTTCACTGACCTCTGCATGGCTCCCAGACACTTTGCATCAGACCCTGCTTGACTGCGTCAACCCTGGGTCTCTCTTCGTCATCCACGCAGGCCCTCTGTGCAGTCTCCTGCTGCCTCTACATCTGCCTGAAATGCCCCGCACTTGCCTCTCCTACCTCAGCGCTGGTCTCCTGTGCCTGATCCGTCTCTCTGTTTCGTACTTGCTGCCTCCTGTCTGCTTAGTAGACCACTAGTTCGAATTTCTTAGCTAAACCCGCTCCAGAAATTGAATTGACTGGTCTCCCTCAGTGTGTTCTCCAAGTGACCCTCAAGCCTCCTCTTATACTTTTCTCGTTGACAAATCAACGACTGAGATTACGTCCCTAATCAACGGCTAAGATTAACTTTGGCTTGATCCATGAATTTTGGACCCTTCTAACACAGTTTTATATTAATTCACATTAATATTTTATTTTCTTCAAGTTTAGACTTAGGGACTCCATTAAAAATATTAATTATTTTAATATCTCCCAAATTGTTTAGAATCTTCCCAAACCATTTCTGGGTATTGGAGATCTCATGTGCTCTAGCCTCTCCACCTATTTTTTGTGGCTAGAGCACATCCGATGCTACCCCAAACAAATAGGAATACAACTCTATAATGGTGAATGATGTCTGTGAAGTGGTGCCTAGGCCTCAAGATGGATCAATGCTAGGTTCGGGATGGATCTACAAGATCAAATATGCTTCAGACGGAAGTGTGGAGAATTACAAAGGCAGGCTTGTGGCTAAGGGGTATGCTCAGAAGGATAGACTACGAAGAAACCTTCGCCCCAGTAGCTAGGTATACATCTATTAGAATCGTGATATCTCTTGCAGCTCAGATGGGGTGGGGGATTCATCAAATGGATGTCAAGATGACATTCTTGAACGGGGTAATAGAATAGGAAGTATACATTGAACAACCAGAAAGCTTTGAGACACATGAGAAGAAATCTCATGTATGCAGATTAAAGAAAGCCTTGTATGGGCTTAAACAGGCACCTAGAGCATGGTATGGTCGAATTGATCGCTACTTGCAGAAGATGGGGTTCTTCAAGAGTGATGCAGATCCCAATCTCTACTATTTGGTTGTAGAGAATGAGCCTCTAGTTCTAGTATTATATGTGGATGATCTCTTCTTGACAGGATCATCCAAGCTCATTGAGGATTGCAAGAAGAATCTAGCCACAAAATTTGACTTGAAGGATTTGGGAAAGACACATTATTTCTTGGGGTTGGATGTTTGGCAGCAGAAGGGTGAGATCTTCCTTGGGCAAGGGAGATATGCTATAGAAATTCTGAAGAGATTTAGGATGCATGACTGTAGGCCTATGGCTACTCTAATGACCACCAACTAGAAGAAAATTGATGCATCGGAAGACAAAGATGTTGATCCCACCTTGTACAAGCAGCTCATAGGATCCTTGATGTGTCTAGTCAATACCAGGCCATACATTTGTTATGATGTCAACACCCTCAATCAGTTCATGGTGGAACCTAAGAGGGCGCATTAGGCAACAGCGAACATGTTCTTAGGTATATACAAGGAACAGTCGAGCATGGACTATTGTGCATCAGAGGCAATGACATCAGGCTGAGAGGGTTCAGTGACGCAGATTGGGCTAGAAGTTCAGTAGATTGGAAAAGTACCACTGGGTACTGTTTCAACATTGGATCCAAGATGACTTCTTGGTGCAGTAGGAATTAGAAATCCGTAGCTCTGAGCTCAACAAAAGCAGAATATATGGCCGTTAGCATAGCTTCATGCGAAGCCATATGGCTTAGAAAATTGCTTGTGAACCTATTCAGTAGAAGGATGGAAGCAAGCAGGATCATGTGTGATAATCAGAGTTACATCAAGCTCTGTGAGAATCCAGTATTTCATGATTGGTCAAAGCACATTGATATCAGGGGTCACTTTGTCAAAGATTGTGTCCAGCGAGGAGCAGTACAGTTGAGCTACACTCCAACAGGAGAACAGGTGGCAAACATCCTCACCAAGGCTCTAGGAAGAACAAAGTTTGTTCATTTCAGGGAGAAGATGGGGATGGTAAAGAATCCATTTCAATAATGGATAAGTATCAGAAGTTGTAGTGCAGCAGTTGGCAGTGGCACTGTTATGGGCAGCATGATGCAGCAGATTAAGAGGGAGCTGCAGTACAGATGTAGCAGTAACATGGTAGTGTCATGGGCAACAGTACAGGAAGTGGTAGTACAGATAATGTAAGGCAATAGGCCAAGCATCAACACAGGTACCAATGCAGAAGGGTCAATGTGATGTTTAGTGGTGGAGCATTACTAGAGCACATTCCTCGCTAAGAGGGAGTGTTGATTTGTGGTAGCATCGGATGTGCTCTAGCCTTGAAATTTGGAGGATAGGCTAAGGCACATGAGATCTCCAAGACCCAAAAATCGTTTTGATAAATTCCATCCAGATGAGGAGTTATTAAAATAATTAATATTTTTAATGGGTTCCTAAGTCTAAACTTAGGAAAATAGAAATATTAATGGGTATTAATAAAGATAAGGATGGGAAGCTTCTAAGAGACGAGGATCAAGTCTGTTTTAATCTTAGCCATTGATTAGGGATTTAATTTCAACCGTTGATTCATCAACAGGAAAAGTATAAGAGAAGACTTGAGGGTCATTTGGAGATAGACCAATAGATACTCAGTATCCCAAGGAAAATCGATTCTTAGAGAGAAGGAGATCGATTTCAGAGGCAAAGTTGCAGGGTGGAGGAAGAGGGGGATGAGCAGTAGTCAGGGATCTCAAAAGAAGTGTCATGGGGACTCTGAGAGACAGCTTAGAGGGAGACACATGGATGACGCAGAGAGGGACCAGAGCTACGCAGAGCCATGCAGAATGATGCAGGGTTGACGTAGTAGAGAAAGGGAGCTCTCCAGGTTTTCAAAAAGTCTCGGAGAAAAGTCTCAGGGGTTTTCTCCTAGTGTTGATGTAAATTTTTCTTTAAAAGCGATTGTTGCTGAAGATTAATAAAACCCTCCTTTGCTGCACTGGTTTTCCCGCATTGGATTTTTCCAAGGACAGATATCCAAAAATAATTGTGTTCATGTGATTGATTCTTGTGCATATATTTGTTTCTGTATAATGATGTGATATCTGCAGCAGAATTTATTTTAATATTTACTAAAGGGATTTCATAAATAACTTATTGGGAATAATAAGTAGGTGAAATAAATCAGTTGTTGCAGTAATAGAATTTCTGTTTAGAAATTTTCAGATCACCACTGCAGAGTTTGAGGGGTTTTCAGTCCTAATACCAGGAGACGGGACTATGCAGTGTACTCGATATGTTCCCGCTCTAACAGTGACTATGGGGAACTATATGATGACAAGCCATTTTTTCGTGTTAGATATTCCGGACACCAATGTGGGGCTGGGTGTCCAATGGTTGTATTCCCTCGGCCGAGTTACCACCGATGGGAAGCAACTTGTGACAGAGTTTGTTGGACTAGATGGCAAGTCGGAGGTTCTTTGAGGCATGCATTCGTACCCCCCTCAGACAGTTTTGGCTCATAGGGTGGAGGTCGATTTGAGGCATGGAGACATAACATGGGCAGTAGAGCTGAGGATTTCAGAGGCTGGGGGAAAGACTGTGCCACCACATCCAGACATACAGGCAATGTTGGATAGGTATTCGGTAATCTTTAGAGATATATCGCTGGGTGTTGATTTGGCGTAGCATCGGATGTGCTCTAGGCCTCAAATTTTGTAGGGAGGCTTGGGCACATGTATTCCGAAGAACCCAGAAAGCATTTTTGGGAAATTCCACTCAAACAATTTTATTAAAATAACTAATATTTTTTTATTGGGCCTGTTGTCGCACAGATTGTCACGACAACGCTCAGATCGGGGGCTGTCACCCTGATCCCCGGTCCCTCCGTTTAAGCATGTCTCCCGCGGCTAAGGGGGGTAGACCTTGTAAGGAAATGGACGACCAACTGTGAACCAGTTGGAGTGGTAGACACGAAAAACAAGCACTAAATTGATTTATTTAATATAATGGACCAGTGCCTTATGGGTTCGATGTTTAAACGATTACTTACTAGATGTTGCAGAAATGTAAACCGTGTAGAGTAACCATTTATCATCAAATTAATTTTTATCAAATGCAAGTAAATGCTTAAATGGAGTAATGATACTCCAGCAACTGAAATTTCGAAAAGATCACGTTAAAAAATTTACTAAAGATCACATTCATACAGTTAATCTTCAGATGAACATTGAATCATGTTAAACACTAATTCCCACGTCAAAAAAAATTTAGCCTCAGCAAAGATAAAAAAGCATGATAAGCCCCTGAGCTAATTTGCCAAAAATTTCCACAATATATTTTTATGCTTTTCAGACAAAAATTTAAAACCAAAACTTTAAAACTAAATGAAAAATCTAAATCTATTCTTTAAATGAAATTTTTTTTATGATTTTTTAATTTTTTTTTTCCAAAGGAAAAAAATCAGTAACCTTTTATTAAAAATATAATGAAAAGTTACACTTTCAAATGCAGTTGCCACAAGGGCACTGGTGCTGACGCACCCAGACGCTACGTTAGAAGACTAACGCGTACAGAGAGAAAGAGAAAAGGAAGGAGAGAGAAGGAAAAAAGGGAGAAAAAAGCCCCAGCAGTGAGCAAGACTCATGCATCAAGTTTTTCGCCCCTTTTTCTTTTCGACCTTGCGCCACTCACCCAGAGTGGGCTCGGTCGAAACAATGACTAACTGAGATGGTTCGGTCAGCTGCCCTGATTCTTTGTCTGAGTCTGATGTATCTGAATGGTGTTGCCGTTTATTGCCTCCTGTGTTCTGATCCACGTTTTTCATCTCTGTTTTGTCATTCTGGGCCTCTACCTAATTTGTATGTGGCTATGGATCCTTGTTGGTTGCTGAATTTTCCTTCTGGTTTTCTGTTTCAAATTCCTCAATGGTGATATCATCCTCTTCTGCCTCTGTTTCTTCCTCTTCTGTTACCGAAGGGGCTTTCTTTCTTGCTGTTCTCCTGTTTAAGACTTCATCTAAATTCTGCCATCCTCTGGGCTTCCTTTGTTGTGGCTTGCTCTTGCTGGGACATGCTTTGAGCAAATGACCTGTTTGTTGACACCCCCTGCACCTGAATGCTGTATTCTCATAGTCCAAGGGTTGTTTCCACTGAGTATTGTTAAAGTTTAGGAAAATGCTTTCTGGTAGGCCTTGACTGAGATCTACCTCGACGCATATCCTAGCAAAAGTAAAAATTCCTTTTAAATGTCTATCTGTATCAATCTTTAACATTTTCCCAAGGGTATTCCCTATGGCTGTTAAAGTCTTGAAGTGCCAAAAGTGTAAAGGTAAGTTATGCAATCTTACCCATACTGGCATCCTTGATACCACCGTGGTGTTTGCGTCAAAATCTGGAAACCATGGGGTGACAAATAAACCCGCACTGCCCTAGAACCATGGTCCTTCATTGAGAATTTTTTCCTTTTCTTCAACTTCATGGAATATTACTATGAAGAAACCCTTCGAACAGAGGTGGATCTGGCAGTTTTTTGTCCAGATCGTATGGATCCACTCATACAGTGCCTCAGTTTTAGGCCAGAAGCCGTTAAATCTACAAATAACAGCTTTTTTTGCCAGATCTGAAAAAATGCATTGTACCTCTGGAAGATCCAGCGAGATGGAGGGGCTTTCTGGTATTTGATCCACTATATACTGCCCCGGCGATGGATTGACTACTGCAGGTTCTTTCCCCTTTAGAGGTGCTTTCCCTTTGGCTGCATCACGATATGTGCCTGTAGGTTTTGATGAAGAACCCTTTGACCCACCTCGCAAACGATGATTGAGGGTGATTGTTGAGTCCTGGGCTACCTTGTAATGCTGGAGAGTGAGATGTTCCTGCATACAAAGCCCAGAAAAAATTAAAATTTGAAGGGCAACTGGGATACCCAGTTTATCTTGGATTTTCTCTTTGAGCTCCAGAACCCTCATGATTCCCCAGATCTGTAGGCATAAATGTTTGCCTTCTGTTGTTCTGAGGAAAACTTGATACACTGCATCGAGGAAGGGGTCTTTGAAGCACTGCGAAACCAGATCACAACTCCTTCCCCTTTCTGGACCCGCTGCTTTTTCGTTCAATGTTTGCCCTGGAACTGTCGATCGAGTCCACAGCGAACCGGGATGGAGCATCGAACCTGGAATACTCCGCACACCGTGGGCACAGGCAGGGATTTCGAGACTGAGGAAAGCGTTCTCTGATGATTGCAAGCATGATCTGTCATAAAGCAATGGAGGCGGGGGTCTGTGGTTTGGTTCGGTGGGATCCTTCTCCACATCGGGTCCGATCCAGGGTCCATAGGGGGCGTCGAGGACATAAGAAACCATGGTCAAACGTTCAGGCTCTCTGCTATAACTCTGCCACACATGAAAGGGCATCCAGATCTGTGGAGAGAAGCCCACATAAAACCCTGAAGACGCCACCATACTTCCCCCACAAGTAAAGGTAACGCCCTTGCCATTGGAAAACGATCCTGGGCATGCTTGACGGCACCACAGCCAGCCAAAAGCTGTAGGAGATCTGCCGGATCCGAGCGACAAAGAAACGCTGGTAATGTACCGCTTCCATGAGGGAAAGATACACCCCAGCTCCCGTTTTTCGTGTATCCAGACAAAAAAGCCCTTACCATTCAGCGGATCATCTTCACGCCATGGGGAAACATCTTGGAGTATGGAAACTTCCAACTGAGCCCTGTTCAGACCACAGATTTGTGTGAGTTTTGGAGTAATGTCGGCGCAAAACAGGTGCTCTGGAACCCTAGATCCAATAACGAAACCTGCCGCGCCTGCTCTCGACTTAACCATTTTTCCCCAGCCTATCATCTCTCAAATTAATCAATTAGTTAAGAATGAAGCGTCAAATCTCTGCATTTATTAATTGTTGGGTACATATTAATAGTCTGTTAGGTTTAATATAGTCCCTTGATTTTTTTTATACTGTTTTGGTTTTTATTATTATATTATTATATCATTAAGTCACGACCAGCCACACACCAAATTGGTGTATGAGACACCCTTGTTTGGGCGATAAGGGACCCACCTCCATGCAACATTTTGATTGCTAAGTCTACGAAGGCATACATAATCTACCCCCTTTGGTTTTGAACCTATGACCTATTAGGAGGAAACACATGCTCTTAACCATTAATCCCTTTCATTAATTGCTCAGGTTCTTAATATTAGTGCCTTGGTTTTATAATATTAATCCCTTTGGCTTAAAATATTAATAATCCCTTGGGTTGATGATATTAATCCGTTGGGTTTATAATGTTAATTCTTTGTGTTTATTAATATCTTGGTTTTATAATATTAGTCCCTTAAGTTTATTAATTCCTTTCGTTTATGATATAATATAGTTTAGAATATAGTATTATTATAATATAGTATAGTATAATATTATAAACTCTATGGTAACATTATTATAAACCCAAGGGTTAAGAATATTAATAAATTGTAGTTTACGATGTCTAGGGTAACAATATTAATATAGTATATTATAGTATTTATAGTGGGTTTAATATCAGTATTTATAGTATTGGGTGTATAGTCCCTTGGGTTTATTACTCCCTTGAGTTTATAATATTAATCTAGTGGGTTTATAATATTGGTCCCTTGGGATTTTTAATCCTTTGGGTTATATGATTAATAATCCCTTAGGTTTATAATATTTTTATCAATGGGGTTTATTAATCCCTTGAGGTTACCATATTAGTTCCAATGGTTTTAAATATTTATGCCTTGGTTTACACTAATATTATTTTGGATTTATTAATCCCTTATGCTTATAATATTAATAATCCCTTAGTTTTATAATATTAATCCTTTCATTATTTTAATCCTTGTATTTATAATATTCTTCTAAACAACCTTAGGGTTTAGCTCTAGTAGTTTGGTTGACGTGATTCGATCCCTTCAAATTGATCTAGCAAGGTTTTCCTCATTAAAAAAAATGCCTCTAATTGGTTTAATTCTTTCTTTCTATAGTTATTGATAGTATTACATCATTAGCCACCTCCAACTCACTTCTAAAGGCCATTATCTGACCCTTTTATGCACACAAATCCTACAACTTCATTTTCTAGGACAAGTCCTACCAAGTTGAAACTATAATCATTACATTTATTGTTGTTACATAAACTACTATAAAATCTACAATTTAGGCCTCAAAGAAAGAGGTTCAAGCTATGGCTTCACCTCCTATCTAGGAAGGATAATCTCCAAAATCACCTCAAATTTTCTTAGTCAGATTAAGATTTCTTGGAGTTGGTTTTGTGCAAATATGGATTTCATATTAGGTGATAGAAGTTTTATTAATTGATTGCATGCAACCTTTGTAGGGAGGCATTGTAAAAAGGATAAGGTATAGGCAAAGAAGCCTCCTACATGACTTTTCATATATGGGGTGATTTTTTTCTACATTATTTTTTTATTTTTTTAATAAGTTTGTCGATATTTGAAATTCAAGAAAATAATTTATAAACATCTCGAGATGCATATAACAATGGCAAATGGCAATGGTGGCAACTGATAATGCCTACTTTTTTGTCATTTCAATCATATGAATTTTGTACTTTAAGCCCCATTTGAACTTGGCACAAGTTTTCAATTGGAAATGAGTTTCCATTATGTATTTGTATATGATATTACATTTTGTAATAAAATGCACATATGAAAACATGTGCCGAAACAACATAAATTTCAATTACAACGTAAAAATTGATAGAAAATCTACCAAAACACTTGGGATTCTAAATTTCATTTATAAACTTAGAACATAGAATTTGGACTTCCAATCTAAATGTTTCTATGCATTTTATTGCGACATTTTGTATAGTTGCAATGATTAATTTTTCTATGTTTAACTGTTCCTAATAAGTCAGTGGAGATCCAAATAAATCTTTAACCATTTCCTTGCACACTATGACTCCACTACTGCATAATCCCAATGATGAGTTGGATACGGGAAGATGACAGTTTGCTCATGGGCCTGTTGTCGTTATCGTGGACGAATGTAACAGAATTGTGGTGCAAGAGTGAATATATTTACGTGGAAAGAAGTAGTGCTCATCACATAATGATGCCACGAGGTGAAAACATTCACACCGTATATCCCTAATTTGCTATCCATAGCTGAAAATGATCAATTAAACTCGAGCAACTTTACGTGGGAAAGTGATTATTTTCTCCAATCAATATGACTAGTAAGCATGCGGAGGAATTTGTCTCACATGTTTCTTATATGTCCTTTTAGTATCATTGAGAAAGTAAAATTGCTTCTGGGCTGCTATTTGGATCGGAGAGAATTATTTTGTTTACCTGCTCGTTAAGAATAAAGCTTTTCTCAAAGATCTCTTCAGTGCCAGCCCTCATTGCGTTGAAATTGTTGTTATCTATTTTGGGAGAAGAAATTAATTGCCAAATCCCTTGGTCTTATTTTGATGGTGTTGAAGAAGAAATTAATCGCCAAATTCCTTGGTCTTATTTTGATGGTGTTGAAGAAGAAATTAATCGCCAAATCTCTTCATCTTATTTTGATGGTGTCTCAAATGAAGAAGGTGTTAATTCTTTATCTGAGAAATTATCATTTCTTGAAATAAAAAATCAGATTGGGCAAAGGGTTAACAATTTTGCAGAGCTTCTCTCCCTAAAATTTCTTTTATGTTAGGTTTTGGAAAAAGATTGTCATTATCCTCAAGTGTTTGGAAATTTTTTAAATATCATAAACTACTTCAATATTGTTCAAAAACATCACAACCATATTTTGCTTCCCATTCTTAAGAAATGAATCAGTGAAAACAAAATTTTGACTTATTTCTTACTGCCGTGTATCCAGGGAATGAAATTCAGAGGCAACCCTCCTATTTAAAGAAGGTATTCAATGAACTTGTGGAATATAGCAGGTCAGAGAACATTTAGAGAGGTTGGTTCATAACTATTTACATCAACCTTCACAAATATTGAGAGATTATAGTCTGGCATATATCCACTCTATCAGCTTGTTTTTGGACATGGGATCCTGCAGTTTTTCTTATTTTTTTTTGTCATTGCAGACACACTTATTATATGTTTTTGTTTATGTATATCATCATGGAAATGTTTTCTAAATTTCCTGGTATGTGGTATCTACTCTATAGACATATAGTGACAGATTACACATATCGGAATTAGTATTACAAGCAGACTCGACAATTTGCTCATGTGTATTTTCTAGAGCGATCTTTTTTTTACCTTATGATCCCGGTTTTTGTATTTTAATGGGTTTCCCTTTATCATGGACGGTTAGGATGAACGCTTACGCATATATTGATGGAGCTTTTTAAGTGTTTAATTAAAAAGTTTTTTGATTGTTTCTGTGGAAAAAATATTGAATTTCTATTTAACACAATGATTGTTATTCATGTATTTAGTCACTACTACACAACATTTTTAGGATATTAAAAAAAAAAAAATCTCTTAAAAATCACATTTTATTTTAGTTATTTTTACATTAAAATTTAATATCATTTGAATTTTCTTAAACTTAAAATTTAAGAAAAAAATAGTTTGAGACAAAATTTTATATTTAAGACAAAAACAGTTTAAGACAAAATTTTAAATTCAAGACAATAATATTTTATGACAAAACTTTATATTTAAGACAAAAACAGTGTAATACTAAGACAACTTATATTTAAAACAAAAACGATTTAAGACAAAATTATTTTAAGACAAAAATAGTTTGAGACAATGACCACTTAAGACAAAACCTATTTAAGACAATTAAAAATTAAGACAAAAACATATCAATTTAAGACAATATTGCCTAGCAACTACAAAATTGACTCTAACAATGCCCTAAGTTTGCCAGCTTGCAAGCTACTATTATCTTGCGTCTATACCAACACTGTGATTTCACTTACCATTCACGTTATCTCATATAAAGACAATGATTTGTTGAGATTTTCATTTTGTGGGGGTAGCTAAATTTGAAGAACACGACAACTTTTCGTAGCAATATTTCTCGGACATTAATTTATCTTTTGTCCCTTCGATCTCTGTTGATACAAATAGAAACAAATTCTCTACCATTGCATTCAGCACAGAGGGGGCTTTTAAAACAAAATTTTAAGACAAAATAAAACTTTTGTCTTATTCTATATGAGGTGCTTGTAAAAAAGGTAAAGGTAAAAGATTAGGGGTTGTTAGACACATACATGGCAAACACAAATTGTAAATGATAAACATGAGTGTGTCTCTATTATTGACAATGATATACATTTATAGTACATTCGTGTGACCATTGGGTTCCACATCCCAAAGTCTCTTGGACTCTCATGGTTGTTGAAATTCTACACCAACCCATAGAGGATTAGGTGTCCAACATTCCCCCCCCTTAATCCAAAGGGGTATGTATGAGTCCAAGAAGAGAGCTGTAATATAAAACGTGCAAAAATGCATGGCAGCACTAGGCTGAATGTGCTCTCTAAAATTTTGATATAAGGGGGGTGGTTTAAGGATGACCACCAACACTGGAACGCTTAGTGCAGTTCCGAGAACTCTTCCAAGTCTAGCATGAAGCTCGAGTCTTCTACCAGAGGATATGCTCCTAATGTTTTGAAGAGGGAAACCTTCAACCGTGAAAGGGAGGTCTCACCTCGCATAAAAGGGAGAACCTCAACCTGAAAAGGGAGGTCCCAACCTGTGATGGTTTAAGGATGACCAACAACTTTGGAATTCTTAATGCAATTCCTGGAACTCTTCCAAAACTAGCAAGAAGATGAAGTCTTCTACTAGAGGAAGTGTACCCAATTCTTTGAAGAGGTATCGCCGACTGAAAGCATGTTTAAAGGAATCTTTGTTTTTTGCTACAACTCTGAATCTGGTATTGGCAAGTTGTGGCTCAGACTCTCTTGATGGCTTTAAATCTTTTAGATGACCACCACTTCCCCCCCTGTCAGATACAAGGTGTGAAGATGAAGAGATGTCAATTGCAAGACTTGTCAATATTCGAGAACAAATCCTATTGTACGAGCGAAATATCTTCTTGGTTGTTGAAGCCCATTGCCAAGAAGCGATCCATCCAAGATGAATCTTTGTTCTTGCAGGAGGTTTATTTCTGACGAATCTGTTTGAAGAATGATTGGTTTTATGACAGTGCTTACGTGGATGAAGATCAAAACAGTGATATTTCATATGGCCAACTCGGTCACAGTGTTGGCATTTCACAATCCATTGTTGATGCTGTGGAAGAGGAGCAGAATCTAGAATAGCTGAAGGTGAATTGTCATGAAGGAATCTAGCACTTCGAAAGCGAATGAGCTTTGAGTAATATGGAATAAAGGGAACCTCTTTAACATATCCAAGACCTATTATTTTCTTGTTATGGACAAGCTCTTCCCAAGGTTTGACGACCGACTTGGGAAGTGCAGATTGAATTTCTGCATCGACATGTACAACTGTTGTTTCATTGGGTATTAAATCTGAATGAACTTCAACAATATTGACTTGTTGTTGATGAGAGTTTGTCTCAATGTTCGGAACAAAAACAGGTTTAGAATGACAACTAAGTTGTTTTAATTCATTCGCTAGAACTGAGATTCTAGTTGCAAAAATTCAATCTTTTCATGTGCATCTTGTAGGCATATTTGAATATCATCAAGAGTGGTTTTGTTGATTTTTACTGTATTATGAATAGTAGATTGTATCAATGTCTTCAATAACTCTAATAATTTTTCAATGTCCGCCATTTTCTCAACAAATGAAAGTGCGATCTTGTGCAAAAAATGTGCCAACAAAAAAATAATCAATGAAATGAATGAGTAGAAAATTCAGGATGTCTCTTTGAAATATATACCATTATCTTGCTTGGATACTAGATAGAAATCATGTTTAAATAAGCCTACTAGAATGAGGCTAAAAAGAACATATTCACGGTGCTCTAACAGTACAGCAAGCTGCGAAGGTTAGCCTGCTCGGTTCTAAGATTATGCAATTTTTCCAGTCAACACTCCCAGCAGGAATTATGCAATTTTCCCCATCAAGGTTGCTCAACCAAGAATTTGCACAAATCTGGGCAACAGTCAGCTGCTCTACCTAGAAATTATGGAAATCTCCTGGGAAGTGAGCCCAGCTCTCAGCCAGAAATGCTCATTTTCTCTGGTAGTCGAGCAGTCTCTTGCATGTGCATCTGAGTTGATCGGTTCCCTCTGGGACCGAGAAAAAAAATGTACATGCATGGGATACTTCTCCCACGGCAGCATGCAAAGGCATATTTTGTTTTAGGGATCTATGTTTAGTAGTTGGAGATTACATGCAAGGATAATTTTAGAAACCTCCCACCAAGTGTCGCTTTCCCTATATTTGTGGCATGGAATAGGTGTAACCTT